>JBCEWC010018622.1:0-11881 GCA_038996855.1 Solanum aculeatissimum
CTTCTACCTTAGGGGTGAGCTAGCGTGGTTGTTTCCTATTGACCCTCGGCTCAAGACAAAAATAAACTAGAAAATAAAATAATGGAAGTATAAGATGATGATCGTATCTTATCTTAATTTAGTAAAATAAAATTTCATTTGTTTCTCAATATTTGGGCGTCTACATTGCTAGCTTAATGTGACTATAAGATCCTGATCCTATCTTATCTTAATTTTGTAATTTAAAAAATAAAAAGTTCTAGAAATCCAAACCAACGTATCTATTTAAACCAACGTTTAACATGTTCTTTATTGATTAATTTGTAATTAACAATAAAATAGTACCATTTTTACTTCTTTCTTTTTAAAAAAAAAATCAAAAGAGAAATAGCTTATTGGAAGTGTTATTAGAACATCCCATCCCAAAAAAATTAAAGGGCTTTTGGTCATGAAAATTGTTCCTTCCAATAAAAGCAAAGGATTCCTTCCAATAAAAAGCAAATAAAAGCAAAGGATTCCTTCCAATACAAAACACCATGGTCCATGAAGCAGTAGGCAGAGTATTTATCAAACAGTTGCTCCAACAATAATATCTCTCCATACTCCTCCTTCAAAATATTAAATGAAATGATAATATAATATCCTGAAACCTCTAACAATGGTATCTCTCCAAATAACCCATACTACATTTCCTAAAACCTCTAAAACGTTGAATGCTGGTAGGATAACCAATTCTTCTCTAGGAACCAATTTTTTAGCGCGAGAATTTCAATCAAAATATTGTGACTATCTCCAGCATTCAGGTTAATTGCAAGGATATTATAGTGATCACTAGTTGCGTCATATCCCTCCATATAGACAATACAATAGTGGAAATTCTGGATGGGAAAGTACTATTGATTCTCTTGTGGAGAGGTTCCCCAAAGCAAAATGTGTTTATTGAGTAAATCAGAATAAACTACCAGACGAACAAATCCATCACAAAAACAATATATATATTTGGGAATTATTTAGTTTGCAGCTCGAAGGGCAATCAAGTTTTTGTTCATCATCAACCATTGAAACATCGATAAAAAAATAGTAGAAGTCAAACATGTTATCATCTTAAACATTTTCTCTTGAGCCTAACATACTAATCTTTTCCTAAAATTTTCTCTTGTTTGTGCTATGGAAATCTTGATCTAGATCCGGTGCTTTGCAGAATTTGGAACCTAACGATACTCGGTTCATCACATGAACTGAACGGTAATCGTCTATTACCCCTCTCCTTGTAGGTCAAGCTTCCTTTACGGCCCTCTCACTTCGTGAAGAGATTCACAAAGAGCGAATATTTTGGGCCGGGATGAGAGAATACATCACTATTAGATCCATGTGTTTATCTATAATTATGCAGTTACAAACATAGACATGCTCACATATCATACAGAAAGCACACCATTTTGAAAATTAAGATAATAAATTTAACAATTATATTAAATACTAGATGGATAAAGAGGTATCCAAAAGATGTGTGCTTGTATGTATGTATGCATTATGTTGCTAATACTATTAGAACCCTACCAGAGACAACGATCCAGACTCAATGGAACCATTAGAATTCAAATTCAGAACCTCCGTGGCCCCGAACCTGAGAAAGGTCATTAAAACTAGTTTCGAGCTCAAAAGCTCAAAATATTCTCGGAAGCTCTAAAAATTGTAATGAAGGCATTTCTAGCGTTAGTTTCACAACTTGGAACCAATGGAACTGACAGAATTTTGATACAAGATCCCGAACTATGAATGTTGACCAAAGTCAAATCTATGATCCTAAATGAACCAAAAATACAACTTTGGGCCTAAAATCTCCATTTTAACTCTGAATTCTACTAGTTCTTCTACACTACATTTGACATTCCAGAACTAATGGAATTGATGGAATTGCGATCCGATGCTCAAAACTCAAATTGACCTCAAAACTCAAAATTTTCCACTTTAAGCCTTTTAAAACTCTTTCTTTTGCAAAACTCCAACTTTTTACAAGGTTTCCAAAAATTTAACTTTTAGACTCATCCAAAAATGACCCAAGGCAACTTTCAGGAAGGGTAAAATGGTAATTTTGTCAAAAATGACCTTCAGAGTCATTACACTTGGCGAGTCATATATACAAGTTAATGGAGCAGCAATAGTGAAAAACCCCTCGATAAACTGCCTGTAATACCCAACTAGACCGACCAAACTCCTGACCTCAGTAACAAATATAGTCCTAGCCTAACCATGAATAGCCTCGATCTTAGATGAATCTACCATAATGTTGTTTTTGGACACTATGTGCCTTAGAAATGCCACAGACCCTAACTAGAACTTATATTTAGAAAACTTAGCTTACACCAATGATCTTTTAATGTCTGACGTATTGTCCTGAGGTCTGGACATGTTGCTCTCGGCTCTGAGAAAATAACAGGATATCATTATAAAGGCTATAACAAAAGAATCCAAGTACGACCTGAATACACGAGTCATCAAGATCATAAAAGCAGTGGGGGAATTAGTCAGTATCAAGGACATAACTAGGAACTCATAATGAACATAATGGGTCCAGAAGGCTGCCTTAGGAATATTTGTCGCTCTAACACTCATCTAATGATAACTAGACCTCCAATATATCTTAGAGAATACAACAGATCTCTATGGTTGATCAAATAAGTCATCAATATGAAGCAGAGGATAACGATCCTTCACCATTACCCTATTCATTTGCCTATAATTGATACACATCCAAAGAGTCATGTCCTTCATGAACAGGATAGGGGCACCCTAGGGAGAAATACTCAGTTGTATAAAACCCTAATCCAGAAGACACTGAAGTTGAACACTGATCTCTTTATGCTCGAACAGGGTTATCCGATAGGGAGGAATATAAATGGACTTAGGGCCCGGATCGACCTCTATAGCAAAGTCATCATTTCTCTTTGGAGGCAACCTAGGCAAATCAGTAGGAAATACATCTGGAAACTCTCAAACTATATAAATTGAACTAATATAAGGAGTTTGTTGCCATACCACGAACAAAGGCCAAATATACTAAACAACTAGTAGACACCAATCTCTGAGCCCAAACATAAGAAATAATACCAACTGGTGTGTGGCTAATGGGTTCTGCCATACCACTAGCGGTATACCAGCATAGTCAAGGTACCAGTCTTGGCATAACAATCTAACAAAACATGATAAGGAGCTAACCAATCCATACCTAGGATAATATCAAAATAAAATATATCTAATAACATCAAGTCCGCCTGGGTATCAAGTACCTGAAGAGTAATCACACATGATCTTCATACATGATCCACTACTAAAGAATCTCATATAGGAGTCAAAACATGAAGCTGAGTTGGAAGAGGCTCAGGACTCACTCCCAGCTGAGAAGAAAAATGAATAGATATATAGAAGTACATGGACTCAGGATCAAATAAAACTAAAGCCAACTACTGGTAAAAAATGATAGTACCTGTAATGGCATAGTCTAAAGCCTCAGCCTCTGACTGTGCTGGAGTTGAATAGAAATGGCCCTGACAGCCCCCCACCTCTGTTGTCGCCTCTAATACTAGATTTGACGCCTCTAATAATACATTTATAGCCTTATGGATTCGTTTGAGAACTCTACTGGCCCTCTCAAGAACTCTGCCAGTCACCCCTATCACTATGTTGCTCGGCTTTAGGCCCATACTGGTCGCCTCTACGACCTTGATCCTGGCCTCGATCCCTAACTGTTGATGGTGGAGCTAATCAACCGGTCAATGAAGCTCTATATGTTGCCTTGCATACAAGGAACTCTCTATACCAATGGTTTAGTGCTTCACACTCAAAACATCCTTGAGGGTCTCGATCATCACTGCATTAGTTACCATGACCTGTACTACCTGTCTTAAAAGCTCTAGAATCCTGACCGGCTGACTGAGATGGTCTATCCTATCCTGATGTTGTCATCTCACTGTCTCTTGACCTCCGTTTGGAGGGGTAAGTAGAACTACCATAGCTAGATGTATCCTAAATTTGGGGACTACCCTTAGAAGCCTGTAATGATTCTTGAATAGGATGACTAGACTGGCCCAGTTGAAACCTCAACTGAGGTCTGTCAAACTGTCCCCTAAATCTAGATCGTGACCCAGTATAGTTGCCCTCAAATTGAGCCCATTTGTCGTTGCCCCCTTGGGCCTCATGACAAAACTGCTCAATAGATTTGGCATGATCAACAATATCAAGATAGGAGCAGCCCAAAGTAACCAAAGAATGGGTCTCAATCCTTAACTGGGGTCTCAATCCCCACATAAAAAATCGTTTCCTCTCTTCTTTTATAAGTAAGATAGCGGTAGCGTACTTTGAGAACTCCTGAAACTTCACCTTATACTCAACCACCGTCATAGTACCCTACTCTAACCTGGAGAACTGATTACGGAGCCTGTCTCTAAGACTCTTGGGGACAAATCTACTCATGAATGCCTCTGAGAGCTTTGTCACAAAACTGGGGGTGACTCAGTTGGCCTAGTTTCCATATAAGTACGCCACCCTGTCTGGAAAGTCTATCTAGCTGGTATGTTGTAAACTCAGCCCATCTAGACTCTAGCAACCTCAAAGTCTGCAACCTCTCTTAGCAGGTTGTCAAGAACTCAGGCGCACCCTCCCCAAATACCTCTGCAGATTAAAGGCGACGAGGTGACATGGCCTACTGGGAAGTTGCATGTAGCAGGCAACAAAAATGTAAAAAAAGGGGAAAAAAGTCTCTTGGAGTAGCAACAACAACAAGAAATCAACAGCGTTGGCTTGTACTGGGCCCTGCATCATAAAGCAAATACAGATTATAGGGTGAGTACCAAAAATAAGGTACCAAATAGGTATCATAGGCCGATTGAGTAAAATAGTAAATAAAGTAAGAATAAACTAGAATATAATTCTACAACAACTGTTTACCAAACCCAAATAATGTATATATATAGATTCAAAGTAACTCAGATCTGCCAAAATCAAGTAATGTATATTTGTACCAACGGATGTAACTAGAATCTGAACAACAATAGAGTGATGTACATTGGTGTAAGGCCCTACCGACTAAGCTTGTACGCCAACCGAGCCCTCATAAGTCCAGAAGGTATACCTATGCAAAAATTGTGTCAGGTAGGTACATTAGTAATAAGTCTAACAATGTTGCATAACCAGAAGATGCCCAATTGAATGATATAAAGGTGACCTTGATACCGGTGTAGTAACCTAATTCAGCCGGGAACCTTAAATCACATCGAGACTCCAACCCTAGACACATCGGGACTCTAACCCTAGGAATATCACTCCATTGTCTTTAATTTTCAGCAACTCCTCAAACTTAATTTGATTCTCTGACCTCATTCAGAGTCAAAAAAATACAAATCATATGTGAAATCTGATTGAAAATGGTATTTTGGACTGAATCGTATAGTCGACATTTTCATCGGAGGTCATTTTGATCTAACGTGGGTCCCACTTTCCAATACTAAATTCTATCGAGGGGTAAAACATGCACCCGGATGCATAAGAAATCGAATGAAAGGCCGTTCTAGACTAAACTCGATGTTTCAAAGCTAATCGCGCTGTCCAAATTCTCATTTAAGCACATTACCAAGGATGTTAACTAAAGTCAACTATTGGCCTATTATGGAGGCTAAATTGCAAATCTTGATATAAACTAACACTGAACATGCTTCTAGCCTAGTTTGGTCATTCCAAAGCTAATGGAACTATCAAAATTCCATTCTAAGGTTGTTTGCTCCGACTTTACTTCTAAACTCATTTTTAGCTTTAAACCAGTCTATATTATGAAAAACTGCATAAAATCCAAATGAACAACCAAGCGATCGAGCTATCAGTGTCAGCAAGTCATAAATGACATTGGGTCTCTTTAGGAATGCTTTAACCAAGGAAAATGAACAGAAACACATAAATATCTTGGAGGGTCATTACAACTTGCAATTTGCTTGTTGATTTTGTCGGGAGTTACCAGGGGAAGAGAATTAAGAAAGTGTACCATTGTCAGACAAGAAATTAAAGTTTAGAATCACGATATTCTATAGCATTGTCACGACGAAAAACCTTGATAATTTTACCAAATTGAGTTTTAACCATGTTGGCAAAATTCATATAGATTTGAGGTAATTCTGAATGATTTTTCATAAGATATATCCATGTGAATCTGGAAAAATCATCAATAAAAAGGACAAAGTATCATCATCCGATCATGCTCGATACAGGAGAGAGCCCCCAAACATCCAAGTGGATTAAATCAAAAGGAAATTTTGAAATAGAAGCATTGTTATTAAAAGGTAAAGTAGGTTGTTTAGCCTTTTTACGTGCAACACAATCCAAACATTTCTCATTAACATGAACTAAAAACCCACTAGAAACTAAAGGGTGAAGTTTACTCAAAGAACAATGACAAAGACATTGATGCCATAACGACTAAGAAAAACTAGATGACACATAATCGAGACATAGGACGTAATTGGGGAATGTGCAGACTAGTGAGTTCAAAAATACGCCCAACTTTACTGCCTCTCCCAATGATTTGTCCCGTCTAAAGGTCTTTCACTCGACAACCATGAGAAGAAAATTTTACATCATATCCCAAATCACACAACTGTCCAACAGAGATAAGATTAAAATTTAAACTTGGAATTAAGAAAGTATCAGGCAAAGAGAGATCTGATGAAGAAATAGATCCTTTATGACTAACATTCATATTATATCCATCAGCTGTATGAATGTATGTTGGACTAGAAAGAGCAACCAGGTCTGAGAAAATCTTGGAAGAATACGTCGTGTGATTGCAACATGCCATATCAAAGTACAAGATGATTTACCTGAAGGAGTAACTAGAGCTGCAGGGCTATTACTGGTTGAAGAAAGGAGTTGACTGAGTAGTGATTGAAGGTCAATTGATAAAGTCCCAGAATTGTTGGTTACTGCAAGAACTGGATTTGATAGCTGATTCAAACGAGATTGACTTTTATTCTGAGGACGAGTAGGACAATTCTCAATCAAGTGATCTTCCTTTTAACAACACCTGTAAATTGGAGGACAATTCCTAGAGATATGACCCTTCTTCTTACATTTATTGCATTCAGTAACTGTGCAATCATATAAAGCATGCCGTGTTTGATGACAATTACGACAAAATTTGACACCAATCTTGTTAGTGGTTGCAAAAACTAAATTGTCCACAGGCCGCATAAGATCCAAATGAGTTTCTTCAGATTTAAGGCGAGGAAGAGCATCTTCAAGAGTTGGCAAATTAAGGTTGTTGGTTAAGCAATGCAACCCGAGTTGGTTCATAATCATCAGCAAGAGCCATCAAGATTGAATCAATTTATCACTGTTGCGGTAAGCTAAAAATTTAGCAGCATCAACAGAATTTTTAAGAGTTGGTTCAGTCAAGGTCAATTGATTCCAAATGGATTCCATCTTAGAGAGAAATTCATAGACAGGTTCTCCTTTTTCTTGTTTCAAGCCAGCTATCTCCTTCCTCAATTGAAAACAATGAGAAAGATCATAAATAGTATATTGTTGAGAGAGATGATCCCATACCTCTTTTGCAGTTTCAAACTGTCCAAATCGGAGATGAATACTTGGATTATAAGTGTTTCGAAGCCACGTAATGATCTGATGATTTCAGCTATCACAATCTTCCAAACAATCAGCTAACTTTTCATCCGTTTCAGTTTCACAAGGTCAAGGAATGTTTCAGCACAACTGGGAAGACAAGGGAGTTCACTCCAAGGGCGGCTCAACCTCGTTGGTGGCCTAAGGCCAAAATTTAAAAACAAATTATACATGTTTTTATTTGAAATCTATTTTTCTAGCTTTTTGCGATGCAAAGTTATTAATAATTTTTGTGTAGTCGATTTCTTCTAATAATTCTTTTTCAATTGATAATATAGCCAATTCACTTAATCTTTCTTGAGACATTTTTTTATCTTAAATAAGATTTTATTATTTTTAATTTTGAAAAACTTCTTCTGTTGAAGCGACTGTTACAAGAATTGTTAACATTATTCTATAAGCAATATAAACATTTGGAAAAGAATCAAGACTTTTTATTTAATTGAGTATCTCAATTGGAGTATTATCTTCTACTTGTATGATTCCTGTAACACTTTTAGTTCAGAAAATAAATTTAAATCGTCAATATCGGAGTGAGTATTACGTTTAAAGAACATTCATGGTGAAGACAATATTTTTTTAAATTCTCGTCATCTAATGATCTCAATTTTTTTCCACTAAATAAAAAACCAAAAATATTTTCATATGCTTCAAATTGTTCAAATATATTTTGAAGTGAAAAGATAGTGTGATCTACTATGTACAAAAAGTAATCAGTTCTAAAAGATTCTTCAAGGGATTTTGTGATTTCATTATCAACATTCTCATCAAATTATTTCTTTTTATATATTTCACCTTTTTTTATGAAATTCAGGTTCTATATTCATCTCTAATGCAATTTTCTTAGTTGAAATCATAGTAGTTATAAATCCTTCTTCTCTATATGTTTTAAAAAAAGAAACTAGACCTCTTAATTGATCTATCGCAACATCAATATGCATATCTTTAGATTAATGTAACCTTTTGCTAATGGAATTAACCACAAATAATACATCATACCAAATAGTCATACCCAATAAAAATTCAAAAATTTTCAAGTTAAAAAATTGCTAAACAATTAGCTTCACTTTTAATTTTTGGATCATCACTAACCTCTACTAATTTAAATAAATCACCTCTTATTTGTGGAGTTTGAAATCTTATTGCTTTAATACTTTCTATACGACTTTTCCATCGCATTTGTGACAATGATTTAAGATTTAAACTAGGTACACAATCTTTTAAAAAATTTCACCTTTTAGTGGACGAAGAAAATAGTGAATATATATGTTGTACCACTCCAAAAAATGATATAGCTTTTGTACAAGAATTAGCCATATAACAAAGTACCAAATTTAGATTATGGCAACCACATGGTGTATAAAATGATCTAGAATTTATATGGAGAAGTCTTTTTTGCACTCCTTGATGTTTCCTTTCATATTAGATTCGTTATCATATCTTTGTCCTCTTAAATTATCAATATCAAGTCCAATACATTTTATTTCATCTAAAACAACTTCAAAAAGGCCTTTTCCACTAGTATCATCTACTTTTAAGAACTCTAAAAAATATTTGATTATTTTTATTGGAGTTACTGAAATACCTACACTCCATATTATAAAAGACATTTGCTCTTGATGACTTGTATCCGGCGTGCAATCAAGTATGATAGAAAATATTTTACTTTTATAACTTTTTCAATAATTTTATTCTTAATTTCACTTGCCAATAAATTTATTAATTTATTTTGTATATTATGTCCAAGATAATGATTATGAATTTCGTCATATTTAATTCGTCGAATATGTTCTTGCATAATCGGATCAAATTCTGCAATCATTTCAATAAGACTTAAAAAGTTTCCATTATTTTCTTGATATTTTTTTCATTTTTTCCTCTAAATGTCAAATTATTTTTTCCAAGAGTTTTTATGACTGAAATAATTCTTGACAATACATATTTCCAATGTTCTCTATCTCTATTAATTTGGTCTTGAACATTTTTATCAATTGTTTTAGTGTTATGCAATCTAAATTCTAAATCAATCCATGAACTCATATATATTAATAATATGTTGGTTAGTTGTTTCATGAGTTCTAAGCTTGGTACTATGATTTTTTCAATCTCTACTACCTTCATTAGCTAATTTATTATTTTTAACATTAAAAGTCGTATTAAACAACTACAACAAAAATAAAATACTTTATTCAAATCTTTAGAATAAACTAACCATCTTTTTTCATGTTTTTCTCCATTTTCCAATGTTTGAAAATAATGTGTAATAGAAAAGTGTCTTGAAAATTTATCTTTTGAAAAACATGTGTTGATAATTTTAATTGGTCCCTTTTCTACTAGTAGATCTCTTAACTTTGCATCAACATTATTCCATTGACTAGGATCATATATATTTTTAGGAGTATAATTATTTAAATCATTTATAAGTTCTTGATTTTCTTGAGAATCTACATTCGATTTTTCACTAATATCCTCCCCTTCTTTTTCTATTTGGATTATATCATTACTTAACTCAACTTCAACTAAGTTAGTGACTTGTGCATCTAAGGAGAATCCTCCTACATCTTTTGATTTAGGTTTGATATTATTTTTCAAAAATTTATCGAGAGCATTTTTTTGAGATTTTATCAAATCATCAACTTTCCTTTTTCTTTTAAGTTTTGAATGACCGGATTCATATTTCCTAGTTGACATATTAAAATTCTAATAAATATTTTGAACACTACCAAATAAAAAAATAAGAAATATTAGACACAATAATAATAATAATAGAAATTAGAATGATATTACCCGATTCGAGAACTATGAAGACTTGCTTTCCAAAAAGAAATTTGGCTTCCTTGATATATTTTAAAGTTGAAATTATCAATATAACAAATAAACTAATAAAGTTTTGAATAAGAGAAAGAGATGATGGAAGAATAAAAAAAGAGAGAGAAGGAATAGAAAATTAGAAAAGAAGAAGAAAGTAATATATAATTTTTAAAATCTGATCGAATAAAATAAAAATAATTTTAACTTAAAAAAAGTACATGTTACTTTTTATTTGAAAGATAAAAGTGGTAGTAGTCAATTTCCCATCTCATTCCAACGTTCAAAAAAAAATTTAATCTGATTCTTACTATTTAATAGTACTAGTATGTTTTAAAAATGGAGGCCCCCATATTGTGGGGCCTAAGGCCAAGACCTCTTTTTTCATTAAGTCCAACCGCCCCTGGTTCACTCCTAATTCTCCTTCATCTTAGGTCTGATCAAATGCCAGATGAAAGATCAACAACTCTTTCAACGTCGACAACTTTAACTCATAATACCATAAGTTATCTCTTCAAAAGAAGCTCCTCAATCACACCCGGAAGCTATGTATTCAATGACTTTTGCTTAGGACAAATTAAATCACCAGTGAAATATCGTCACAATTTTCTTCCTTTCATCAGAAAACTACGCATTGCCTCACACCAATGACGATAGTTAGATTCATTGAGAGCAACGTAAATAGGTTGAGAAATATCATTTTTGTCCATGATATTCGCTCAATAAATTACGTCAACCAAAAAATAAAAGGAAGAAAAGTGAAAAACAGAAGAGACCCTAACAAAGTGCTGAAGTAGTATATGCTATCAACAAAATACCACGAGAAACATGGAAGACTGAATATGAATTTCAACATTCCAATGAGACTCTGATTCCAGGTTACAAAACTAAATAGAGAAACACAAGAAAATATAGAGAACTGATAATTTTATTAATCATTCAACACAAGAGACTACAACCCTATTTGTACACAAGAAATTAAGAAGCAAAACAAAAAAAAAACCTAAAATATCTAAATATATACTCTACCATATTTAAAATATCTCTACAATATCATATTTTAACATTCAAATTATAATATTTTACTTATCCAATACTATATAGAAATACCAGAAATTACATTTTTATACTTGAAATTATTTTTATAGTATTACTTTTATGTTGAGGAATTAAAATTTCTTGACCACTTATGAAATGAAAAATGGTCTTTACAGGTCTTGTATGTTTTAGCTTATAATTTTTGGGTTAAAAAATTAACAAAAAAACTTGTGAACTAAGAGGACATAGAAATTATCATATATTTGTTTTTTTATTATATATATATATTATTATTATTATATTATATTATATATTATCTATATCTATACTATATTAAAAGTGTGAAGACCCTTAGAAATGTTGTTTGAACTTTTTGCCCTTCATTAAAAGA
>JBCEWC010018623.1:0-11880 GCA_038996855.1 Solanum aculeatissimum
TATATACTAGTCTTGTATGCGCTTTGTGCGTGAGCAAAACGAGCATAATTAAATTTAATTATAAATTTATTAAAAAATAATATTTCATTACAAAAATAATTTTGGTAATTATTTATTTATAAAGGTTCTATATATATATAAATTCTACCACTAATTAGAATTTATGGTAAATTAGAATTTTCCTTAGTGACTGATGGTATTTTCTTGATTCAAATAAGAAAGAAGTAGAAGTCTATCAAATAAGGAAGATTTAGGAGTCTTTCCACGACCAGAAGTCCTTATTTTATCACTTCTTTTCATATATTTTAAAAGTCAATATTATAAATATACTTAAATAATAATTTAAAGAAAAATGGTGAAAAAACTATTCTATCTAAGGAGAATTTTTTAATAAAAGGCAAAAAGTTCAAATAACATTTCTAAGAGTTTTTATGCTTTTAATATAGTATAGATATAGATAGATAATAAGTAATATGAGAATTTTTTTTAATTTGTTAAAACAAATAAATAAAATAAAATATTTATTTTTGATACACGAGCCAAATAAAATGAAACGACTAGAGTAGTACATGTGAATACCCCCTCAAATTGCATATTGAATTTATGCAAGCTTTGTCTAAAAAATACTCATGCTAATCAGTATAAATATTTTAAATAATATTAGGATATATATGACTAATAAACCTTCATGATTGAATGGTTTAAACGCTCAACTCATAATTAACGTATTCATATGTTCAATTCCTACTGGATACATATTAATGGGACCTTTAATATGTCTATAAAAATTGAATGATATTTGTTGTCACTGGACAACACAGATTACGTACTAAAATTTGCAACTAAACTATATATTCATATAAAATTATATTATTTTTTTCTTATAAAAGAAATGATAGTGAGCTGCCTGTTTTATTGTGATTCTAATTTGTGATTTAAACAAAGATTTATAGGTAGGAGATCATGAATTCAAATCTTTGTAATTTTCGATTTTTATCTTTTTTTAAAATTTTTTTAAAAGGTATTGACAGAATAATTAAGAAATTTATGGTCCCACTTCATTAAAAATTCTTATTATTAGATATTTTATCTTACTATTATTGCAATTAGAAGCAAAATCGAAGGGGTATTATATTACTTTTTAAAAATTATATGGTTTTTTTATTTTTTTAAAATTACGTAAAGAAAATTATATATCACAAAAATTAATAACAGAAAATATTTAAAAGACATATAAAAAGTTCACTTGACTCTCAAATTAGTGTCATATAAATATGGATAGTTGAGTAACATACATTATTTGAAAACGATGTAAAAATAATATATATTACAATAATGAAAAATTTTAAAAAATTTATCAGTGTCACATAAATTGAGAAAGAATATTACAAATCACAAAAATTAACAACTTAAAATATCTAAAAATTATATTAAAATTTTAATTGACTCTGTAAATCTTATATTGACTTTATAAATTATATCGATATCACATAAATTAAAATAAAAAAATAACAAATATTAAACTCGTACTGACACATGTTTCTAGTCTATTCCATATTTACTAACTCTTGTCCAAAACCTAATTTTGATGTTGAACTTTGACGTTGTCAAAGTATGCAACCTCATTAATTTTTGACATGTCAACAGCTGGTCGTCTTTATAATATTATCGTAAAAATATTAAATAATATATTTAATTATTTATTTAAGGAACTATATTTTTTAATAGTATTTTTATATTCTAAGAATTAACTATATTTAATTTTGTCTGTCTCAATTTGCTCATATTCTTGAATTCAATACTAAATAAAGAAGGAAAGTTGGGCTAGACTAGTATTCCTTTCTTTTATTTTACTCGATTTTTATATTAAAAATAAATATTTTATTTCACTAGTCTATTTTAGTAAATAAAAAAAGTTTTATCATTTTTTTCCTTATATTATTCTTAGTATTAAATCTATATCCATCCATCTTTTCACTTTGACTTTTCTAAATAGTTGTGACTTTTTCGATGAGTTGTCATCTTTTTTTGAAAGGATTGAAAATTTTCCGATAAAGCAATAAACACTTTTTTATATTACCCTTTATTGCATGTGCATCAAAACTAGTAACTATATCAAATTGTAATAGTCAAATTTAAAGTTTCAAAACATCATTAATTATGTTAATTTAGTACTTCATTCGTCTCAATTTATATGTCATGTTAAAGTTTGGCACAAACCTTAGAAAAAAATTATTAGGAGTGTTGTTTAACTAATATATACCCCTTATAAATAATTAAATTTTTATCTATATATGTGTCTCTTTATTCTAGAGTAATTAATGGTAAGGGCAAAGTTGAAAAAAAATAATTAATTTTTCTCTTGATTATCCAAATTGACAATTATTTTGGGACAACTATTTTTAATATACATGACAAATAAATTTGAACGGAGAAAATAATAAATTGAAACTGTAATGCGATGGCTACTGGTGCCGATATGCAGCATTCACCGGACAAGACACCTATTCAGTGGCGGAGGTTAGCAGATCCAAGTACAAAACAAGGAACTCTAAAGAAAATCATCTCACCTTTGAGAGCTATGGGACGAAATCATCTTGCTAGAGCGGTGAAGATAGTTACAAATCCAGAAACGGTGGAGAGAGAAACAATGGTTGGGCATC
Organism: Solanum aculeatissimum; assembly: GCA_038996855.1. Lineage (NCBI taxonomy): Eukaryota > Viridiplantae > Streptophyta > Magnoliopsida > Solanales > Solanaceae > Solanum > Solanum aculeatissimum. The sequence goes on from JBCEWC010018623.1 coordinate 2,664, forward strand.
CAAGGAGACAACATCGCTGCAGTAAAAGGGAAAGTGAAGTCTAGGGGTCTCCTTTAGGAGACTCTTATCTTTTATCAAGAGATAAAGTCAAAGTCGGTGGAGGGTTAGGCCGGGTTTTGGACTATTTTTATTCTTACAATGTAATGGGTCCGATTGTAATGGATAATTTTTTTGAAATAAAAGACCCATGGCCAAAGTTTAATTAAAAAAAATGTATATAACCCAAATGCCTTGTGGTACTATAATAAAATATATTGAAAAAAGATATTTTAAGTGTTGGTACAAGCATTTGAAAGAAAAGCTTTCAATATTCTTTATTGAAAGTTCTTTCCATGACATACCATTGGAAAGAACACACACTCAACAAATGTAAAACTCAAACCCTTGGAATTAACTTTTGAAGAGTTGATATAATTCAACTTCATAATCAAGTTCATTCTCAGCTAAAAGTTTAAACTTAATACACACGTATACTTATTTAATTATATGCTATCGCAACACACACATCATCACTCACGTGTAGGTCTGATTATTTTCCATTGATATTTAAGCGTAGACAGAAGGATTGGCAAGGAGGTGCGCTTCAACGGCCTTGAAAAGGTTAATGGCTTTGTCTTTGCCTACATTGTCTTCTTCTTCAGTAATAACATGATCACCTTTTGTGTGATATTCAGTTGTTGTCTTGCAAACACAACCTCCATCTCCAGAAGCTTCAAATTTGATATCATAGTTAATTGATTCCAATTTGTCACCAAGAACATCACCTTCAATAAGTGAATATTTTGTTTCTAAGTTCTTGTCATCAATCACATGAATCTTGTGCTTCAAGTACTTGATTGGACCACCTATCATTAACAAAAAAAATTAAAAATTTAAGTTTCGTATATTATCGGTGTAAATAATATTTTTTTAAAATTATCAAGTCATTCAAAGGATATTTATAGGTAGAGACATTAAAATAGTGGATTGAATTGAATTTGGATGAGTAAATAGGTTGAGTAAATAAATAGACAGATTTTTTATTTTTCCAAAAGTTACTTGAGCTGAAATGAACTAAAATGCTAGTCATATAACACAACTTGTATAATTATTACTCCCTCCGTCCCATTTTAACTGAATTTGTGAAGCAATGCACACATATTAAGAAAAAATATTCAAGGACAAAATTTAAACCATACTTTCCACTATTATCCTTTGTGAAGGCATAAATATGTACGATAATTTATCTCCTAAAAAATATAAAACTTTAATAAATGAAAGGGCAAATATGGAAAAAATTTCAAACATTCATTTTAAACTTTGAACAATTCAACTATTTTGAACCTTACAAAAATCTCAAAAATTCAATTAATTTGAACGGAAAGAGTACTAATTTAAGTTGCTTTAATTTGTTTGTTCTTTTATAAAATTTTAATAACTTATAAAATAACGTTTTTCTTTAGGGGACTTACATATATATATATATACCATATTAGAAAATATTTACCATTTATAGCAATATGTTCTAATACATATATAATTCACTTTTAATACATAATGTAGATTATTTAACAAAATATACGTTTAACATATTTTAAGACACACATAATACATTTTTATAATTTTAATATATTTTTTATACATAGTGTAATTCATTTACATTAATGCATAATTTATTTTTAATATGTAGTATAGTTTTTTAATTCAAAATAAGTATAATACATTTTAATTCATTTATAACACATATATGTTACATGTATAATTCACTTTTAATACATAATGCAGTTGCTATAAATGGTAAATATTTTTCAAATATAGAACATTTAGATAATAAATAAAAAATATATTTAAAAATAGTATATATTTTATAAAAGGGATTCAAATAAATAATTATTCCTTTTCTTTATTATTGTTATATATAACATGTTAGCCCAACTTTTGACGGGCCCATAAGTATTAAATGAGCAGGTCTACAATTTATCCAAATTTAGGTAAATTGGACACACTAAAAATTACACAAATACACAATATTTATAAACTTAATTACTATTAATCCCTACCATTTAAAAAAATTATTAAAATTCTTGTATTTTTGCTATTTCGCTGATACATGATATATATTTCAGTTAGTTAAATTCCACGTTGTATCAAATGCATATTTTTATGTATCGACGTTTCCTCAAAAATCAGAAATTTTTAGTAATTTTAAAAAGAGTTAATTTATATTATAATTAAACCTATAAAATATGAGATTTCTAATTTCATGAATAATTTTGTATGTGTTCTAATAATATGAGATTAAGTGACTTGATGTAATGAGAATTATTTCTTAGAAATTAAACAAGTTCTTGCCCATAGTTCATCCAAGTAACCACTAAATTGAGCTCCAGTACAAATATTGAACATCGATTTTTAAAAGATAGTTTAACTAAGATAAACATAAACCAAACCTTCAACAAAGTTCATTTGCTTGATGCTTCCAGCACCACCATCTCCTTCAATAGTCTCAATGTTCTTTACCTCATGTGGCACCACTTGAGGTACAAGGTTGTCAAAATGAAGAACCAAAGCTTTGAATAGCCTTGAGGGGGAAATTGAGGTTGTAGACTCATGAGTATAGGTATTGACACCCATGATGTTTGATTAATTTACCTTTCAACAAAGAGAAATAAATAAGAAAGAGAGGAGATAAAAGATAAATACAATGTTTTGATGAGGTGTGTGATATAATGGGAGTTTTAGGTAGTATTTATAGGAATAAAATGGAGTGAGATTTTGGGGTGTGTTTGGTAGGTAAGAAAGTAGTTTTTGCAATAAATAAATAAATAGAATTTTATTTTTAAATTTGAGTCGAAAGCCTGTCTAAAATAATAGTCTCTATTTTGATAAGGTAGGGATAAGATTTGTATACACATAATTATCCTTAAATGGTCTATGTATATTTATGATATCTGAGTACGTAGTTATTGTAAATTTGTTAAAAAATTAGAAAAACAAAATTTTATAGTGTTTTCTAAATAATATTTTAAATTTATTTAGTAAAATATCAAAAAATGATCTCTTTGTTTCATATTTTATATGATTCACTTTTCATTTTAGTCCGTTCAAAAAAGATTGATATATTTTTATATTTGATAACGTTTTAACTTTAAAATACTCATTTTATCCTTAACGAAATAATCTACCACCACATAAATATCTACCACTTAAAATTCATACATTTTAATTTTTTTTAAATTTTTATATTTTATGTCAAGCCAAACTAATTCATATCTTCGTTCCAAAGACACCCTTAGAGTTCAGTCAGTAGCTCTAATCTTAATTTCAACATTCAAAGCAGTCCATTGTTGACCTTTGTGTCCATATATTTTTTTCTACATGTTGTGTCACTATCTTAATAATTAATATGTTAGTTGTGGCATTGGGAGAATTTTACTCCAAATGTGTAATCGTATACATGAATTGAGTTGGTTTGAATTTTTAATATAGAAAATCAAATTATTCATAGTGTATTTTTAAATTTATAAATTAAATCAAATTGATAAAAATTGAATTTTTCAGTTTTAATTTTTTTTTATAGATTTTCTGATAAATTATTCACATAAAAATAAAATTAATTTGTACTTTAAATATTTTCTTAGTCCTATCAAAATATAATTTTTTAGGATGTTTCGTAAAAAACACACAAAATATGATATGAGTAAAATATTCAATATTCAATAAAAAAAACATTACAAATAAATAAGTTATAATTAATGAAAATGAAGATAATTTTAAAATATTAAATCAAGCTAAAATAAATCTAATAAAAGCTAATTATATGACTAAACATTTAAAAAAACTAAAATTATGTTATGTATTTTAATTGACTAAACACAAATATAAAATTAAAGAACAAATATTTAACATTATTGTCATTCTTAGTGTTGAATTGATTTATTTTTGTTAACGTTAATATTGTTTTAATTTTTCATTTGAGGTTTAATGAAGCTACTAATATCTATAAATTACAACCTTTATTCAATCATTCAAAAATCTAAGTCAAATTTGAAATAATATGTTAACGATAAAAATTATGAAAAAGTATAAGAAATATTTATAAATAATATCAAAATCTATATTTTTATGTATAAAATAAATTTTAAAAATTATATATATAACGACTAACATCGAGTTGATTTAGTCTCTGGTTGACTTTTCAAAGTTGATACCAAACCAAACCAAACCAGTATAATCAAAATTTTTAAATACTAAATCAAATTAACGTAAATTATTATTTAAATTTTTTTCTTGAATTAACTCGATTGTGATTTGGTGCGATTTTCAATTTGATTTCCATGCTTGCTGACACAATATTATTATCAGTATTGAATACTAATTATTATAATTAAAAATTATCTAGTTTCACTCACCTAAATATATATAATCAAAGAAAGATGAAAATTACAGTCTTACTAATTTGAATTTAATGATGTTTTGATAGATATTTTATATTATAATAAAAATACTAATATTCAATTCTTGTAATGGTCATATCAATATTTTATTTGGCCAAGCTTTAAATCCTATTTTCTTTGAAATTTCAAAAAAAATAAAAAAATATAAACATAGTAGTTTGTCTCTTTTCAAGAAAATAATTTTAAACATAGTAGTTTGTCCACTTGTATTTGAATATAATATAATTAATTCAAAAATAATTTTGTCAGAATAATTTTTATAGATTAATATTTTTTTTTTTAAATATGGAAATAAAATTGTAATCCAAATCAAATTGCCCCTTAAAGCAAAATTATCTTATTTAATCATGTAAACATGGAATATGACTAAATAATTTTCAAATTTTAATTTTTTTAGGGGACTGTTTGTCTTTTGATAATTGGGTGAGTAGGTGAGGGGACAAGGATATATCTTTTAAATGTCCACATCTTGACTAAGCCAAACATTGTCTTATAATATCTTTAGTGCTAGATGAAATCTTGACTAAGTAAACCCAATTGGTAATGATGTGAAAGTAGGAATTTTGTAATCACTCAACCTTCCTACTATGGATATAAAAAAATAATTATAAATGTATTTAATAAATACATTAAAATTTGATTAATTTAAATTTATATTTGTAAAATCAATTACAGAAGACATCACTCTTAACAAAAAATAAAATAAAATCAAAACTCGAACAAAAATTTATGATTAAGAGTGAAGCCCTACAAGATGTTTGATTGCATATAATATTATTGTTGAAATAAGATAAAGTAATGTCATATTATATTGTTAGAATAAGATAAAAGTAATATAGTATATTCATGTTATTTTATGGTTGATAAGATAAAACTTGCTGCAACTAGATATATATAAAACATTATCATCTGTAAGTATCATTTACTTTATCATGAAATAGCTATAGTTTGCTAAAATTATGATTTGTAGCTACATATTATAAGAGAGAGACCAACGAGATACAAAGAGAGGAGAAAGACGAGCGAGAGAGGAAAGAGAGTTGAGCGAGAGAGAAAAGAGAGTGGAGAGAGTTGAACGAGAGAGGAAAGAGAGTGGAGAGAGACGAATTGTATATGTATATTAGTCAAATTGTATGTGTATATCTGTCATTAATTGTATATGTATAACTAATATACAAATGTATTTGTATATCTGGCAAGTGAAATTGGAAGAGAGAGGCGAGCGAGAGAGGGCGGAGAATGGAGAGAGACAAATTGTATATGTATATTTGTCGAATTGAATATATATATATGTCTGTCAAATAATTGAATATATGCAACTAATATACATATGTATTTGTATATCTGACAAGAGATTGCGGAGAGAGAGGAGAGAGGAAGAGAGGAGAGAGAAAATAGCAACAACGCCCTAACTTTAGTTATAAATTATAATTTTTTCAAACTATAGTGATGTAATGTAAATACATATTATATGTTTGACTGATTACGTAATTAACCCTTAATGAAGAATTATATTGAATTTAGTTATTCACGTATTAGTTTTAGTTGTTTCATCTTTCTATTCTTTATAAAATAATACTAATATACAAATTTTCTTATAACTTACAAGTTACACCGTGAATTTCTAAATTACATATTAAATATTATATTATAAATTTTATATATAAATAACTTGAAAACCGACTATCGAATATAATATTATTTATATAAGATTTTATATTTATATAACTCACCTCAAATCAGTTACGCATACTTCTATTTCCACGTATTGAAAATAGATGTGGATTGAAATCACCAGTCACCCAAAAAAAGTTTTATTGTCAAATCAAAGTGGGAAATTATTTTTAAAAAAATTATTTCTTCACTTTGGAGCCATGATAATAAATTAATAATAGACTATTTGGTGAAACTTCAAAAATCAAATTATTTTGAAAAGTCCTTCTTTTTGCTGATTTTGAGGAATACTTAGTAGTTTTTAATTGACTAATTAACTTGAAAAGCAATTTTCATGGATGTTGGAGGTTTGATTACTTACATATTTGTTATTATTTTATTTTATTTTATCATAAATTCTTATTTGTGAAGGAATACGATCATTTGAGGATTTAGAATTTTCATCAAGAGGTTGAAAAAATAAAAATATAAATGTATGAATTAAAGTGCAAAGTACAAACTCCTAAAAGAGATTACTATCAATACTTATCGGGTATGTTTACGATATCACTAGAGGAGGTTTCATCATTACTTGAAAAGACAAAATAATGACATCAATTGAGACATCATTAAACATATCTTTATTCATAAAAGAATTATGCAACCGCTCAAGAACTGATCATTCATTCTACTCTTAAACTCATTCTTAATACCGAAAAACTCTTTCAATAGATGAAATAGCAACACATAAAAGCAAAGAAAATTTCATCAAACAAAATACAACAAGATAACATGAATATTTTTTTGTTCTAGATCAATCTTTTTGAAAGACCACAAAGTCCATTTAAATTGGAGAACCTTTTACTGATTTTATGAACGTCAAAGGAAAACAGGTTTTAAATTATTCCAAGGTTTTTCTAAGTAGCAATTGTTCCACCAACGAATTACTCTCTCCGTCCCATTTTATGTGACACTTTTTTCTTTTTAGTCCATCCCCCGAAAATGTCAGCTTACTAGAATAAGAAACAATTCAACTTTAAAATTTTCATTTTACCCTTAATGAAATGATTTTCAACCACACAAAATATCTACAAATGATTTTAGACTATAAATTTCAAAAGTCTTTTTTTTTAAATACCGTACCAAGTCAAATAGTATCATATAAAATGAGACGAAGAGAGTAGAGTTTTAAAAGTTAGGTTACTTGTGGACCTAGAGAAATCAAACTAGCAAGTTGGACAGTCTAGTACCCGCATACCTATGTAGGTCTGCCTTAAATACCATAACTTAGAACAAATGTGCAATTAATTGATAGGTGAATATCAGTCCAAGCATTTATATATTTTATCATTGTGTCAAGCACAAATATATTGACTAGCATAAAAATAAAAAATCTATCAATTATTATTTTGATGAACAATTATTTTAATTTTCCTTTTAGTACTCATTTGAATTGATTTATTTTAGATATTTTAAAATAATTTTAAAGTATTTAAATAAAATTAAAAAAATGGTTATAAGCGATTATTTTAAAGTCGAAATAACAAAAATATGTCAAAAAACATAAGTTAAAGTTTCTAAATTATAATTTTTGACTTATAAGTCAGAAATGAAAAGTCAATCCAAATTGACTCTTAATTTATCGCATGCATGAATTTCCTTGCGAGTTTAAGTTTTTTACGCTGTCAATATAAAAAATATTCTACATCATTAGATAAAGTTGACCTACTTTTGTAGATTACTTATTTTTTCTAAGTTTTTTTTTTCCTATTTTTAACTTTATTTTCTAAAATTTAAAATACCCTCCATAAAATAATTATTATTATAGCTAGCATTAATTTAAAACTCTAGAAATTTATAAAATTCAAATCATATATTTGAGACTTGGTACAAGAAATTGTAATCTTTATTGAAAATTCTTTCCATAACATACAATTGGAAAGAACACACACGTATATTTTTTATTATTTGATCACACAATGTCACAACACATACATCGTCTGTCTCTCACGAGTAGATTTGATTATTTTTCATCGATATTTAAGCGTAGGCAGAAGGATTTGCAAGGAGGTGCGCTTCAACTGCTTTCAAAATATGTAAGCCATTCTCTTTGGCTACATTGTGTTCTTCTTCAGTAAAAACATGATCACCTTTTGTGTGGTAATTAGTTGTGTTCTTAAAAACACAACCTCCATTTCCAGAAGCTTCTAATTTGATATCATAGGTAATTGATTCCAATTTGTCTCCAAGAACATCACCTTCAATAAGTGAATATTTTGTTTCTAAGTTCTTGTCATCAATCACATGCATCTGGTGCTTCAAGTACTTTATTGGACTACCTGCCATTAACAAAAAAATAAAAATAAAAAATCGTATATTATCGGTGTAAATAAATCTTTATACTATCGGATCATTCAAAGAATATTTATATGTAAAGGTATTAAATAGACAGGTTAGATTGAATTTGAGTTGATCAAATAGTTTAAGTTAATAAATGAGTAAGTTATTGATCTATTCAAAAGTTACTTAGACGACTAAGATGGAATAAAATATGGTCATTGCCCAACCTATCCAATTATTGTTAGTTTTAATTATTTTATTTGTTCATTTATAGCATTTTGGCATCTTATGAAAGGATATATATAACATATGAAAATATTTTGATAAGCTTTCTCATGAGTCAATTCAGGTTAACATCCCAATTTTTGACGAGCTCATGAGTTAATAAATGGACGGATCAATAACTTGCCCAAACTTCGATGGATGGGCTAATTTTGTCACTTCTATCTACAGGTATATCTGCTAAAAAAAATATGAGATTGACATAATAGTGTGTAAATTATTTCTTAGAAATAAGTTTTTGCCTAAAGTAACTGATAAGTTGAGCTCCAATAAGAATAACAGACACACCATGCAAAAAAAACACACATAAAACAAACCTTCCACAAAGTTTATCTTCTTGATGCTTCCAACACCATCTCCCTCAATAGTCTCAATGTTCTTTACCTCATGTGGCAACACTTTAGGTACAAGGTTGTCAAAATCAAGAACCAAAGCTTTGAATAGCCTTGTAGGGTCAATTGTGGTTGTGGACTCATGAGTATAGGTATTCACACCCATAGTGTTTG
>JBCEWC010018624.1:0-11880 GCA_038996855.1 Solanum aculeatissimum
GGGCATTCCCGGCCCACCAAGCGAAACCAGTGGTTTCTTGGTCACGACCAGCTAAGGCTAAAGTTCCATTAAAGAGCATTTTCACGTGGTAGAACCTCCTCAGGGAATATAAGGTTTTCATGAGACGCCACCCAAGCGCGAATACCTTCGTTTAAGAGAATATTTTGGTGTAGAAAGTCTCAAATTCAAGTTTGAGGCCTTCTTGGTCTGAAACTTGATAAAACTCAAAGAAACTAGTTAAAATTCAAAATACCCAAATTTCCCTTGAAAACTTTAAAAATTACAACGAGACCGTTTCTAGCGTTAGTTTCATCACTCAAAACCACTAGAACTATCAAAATTTCTATTAGATCCTCCGAACTCTAAATATTGACCAAAGTCAAACTATGATCTCAAATCAATTAAATATGCACTTTGGGTTCAAAATCTTCATTTTAATTCCAAATTCAGTCCCGTAAGTTATTCTAGATCAGATTCTACATTCTGGAGCTGATGGAATCGACAAAATTACAGGATGACCATAAAACTCAGAATTTCTAACTTTAAACATTTAAAAACCTTTTCTTTAGCAAAACTCTAACTTTTTACAAGGTTTTCGAAATTCAACTTTTATACTCTATAAAAAATCACCCAAGACACATTTAGGAAGGGCAAAATGGTAATTTTATTGAGAATGTCAAAAATGACCGTCGAGGTCATTAATAAATTATTTTCAATTTGAGTAAGGTGACATTCTTTTTAAGATGGACCAAAAAGGAAACAATGCCACATAAAATGAGATAGAGGAAGTATTGTTTATGAACTTGGTCTTGTTCAGATTTTTATTCTTCTTGCTTTCATCTATTTTGTTCAGTCTATTCTCAATAGGAGTATCTTGGATATGGTGATTTTTTTTGTGAGAATGTTGGAGCTAACTAAAGTCGAGTTCAAGTCATTTGGTGAGATTATATTAAATTTTACTTATTTTTACTACATAATAAGTGAAACTCTTGGTACTATGAATGAATTTCGGTAAAATCAACACACATGTATGACCTGTGCATATATCATATTTTCTTTACCATTACACTTATTTCTATGTATAATAACACCTATTTTTATGCATATTTACTCTATAATAAGTGAAAACTCTTGGTACTACGAATGGCATTTCGGTAAAATCAACACACATGTATAATCTGTGCATATATTCATTTTTTACTGTTACACCTATTTTATTGTATAATAACAGCTATTTCTATACATATCTACTACATAATAAGTGACACTCTTAGTATTATAAAGGATATTTTGGAACTATATAATAAGTGAAACTCTTGATACTACGAAGGACATTTTGGTAAAATCAACGTACATGTATGACCTGTGCATATATTATTTTTTTCTTTACTATTAAACTTGTTTCTATGTATAATAACACATGTTTCTATGCATATCTAATATATAACAAGTGAAACTCTCCGGTAAAATCAACACACATTATAACCTGTGCATATATTTTTTTCACCAGTACACCTGTTTTTATGTATAATAACACCTGTTTCTATGCACATCTACTACATAATAAGTGAAACTCTTGGTACTAAAAAGGACATTTCGGTAAAATCAATACACATGTATGACCTGTGCATATATAATTTTTTCTTTACCATTACACCTATTTTTATATATTATAAAACCTGTTTCGATGCATACATCATGATAGTTTCACTTATTACATGTGTTTCTATGCATCATATGTGTCCTTCTCTTTCATTTTGACAAACTTCTACTATATATAAGTGAAACTCAGGGTACTACGAAGGAAATTTTGATAAAAGCAACATATATGTATGACCTATTCACATATCATTTTTTTCTTTATCATTACACCTATTTCTATGTATAATAACACTCGTCTTTATCATTACACCTATTTCTATGTATAATAACACTCGTCTCTATGCATATATCATGTATGACTTCACTTATTACACGTGTTTCTATGCATCATATGTGGTCTTCTCTTTCACTTTGATAAATCTATTTCTACACTAGCTGGAATTTTTTCTTATCACACTACCAAAAAAAATTTCCACTCTGTGAATCTTTTCACTGGTTCATTAAGATCTAAAAGGTAAGTTACTTCAATTTCTTCTTCTCCATGTTTTATTTTTCATCTTCATTTCTTTTGATGTGTCCGGGTGAATATGAAGATATATATTTAAATGAGTTAAAAATGAGACATAAATATTTAAAAGGGTCAACTACTTATTATTGTGAATTTCTATCGATAGAAAATATTATAATTGTGTAAGGAATAATTGCAGGTACCTTGCTTGCATAAAAAAATGAGCGAATAATAGTTTTGTGTTTGGAAAAGATGAAAACAATCAAAAAAGCAATTTGTAAAAAAAGGTGAGATTCAGTGTTTGAATTTGAGTAGTACTGATTTATATTTGATTTCGATTGCACTCGAGTTTTGTATTTTCTCCTTTTCTTTCAATTTATATATTACAACCACTTTTCCTTCGTAGTGATTTGTATTTGATTTTGATTGCGTGTATGTTTTCTTTTCTTTCAATTTGTATATTAAACCATTTTTCCTTATTCATGTATGTGTTTGTGATGATCTTCACAAACTCACAACACAATTAAGAATCATTTTTCAATAATGTTCTCCCACATACTACAGTTTACGTCTATCACCAAGGATAACACCATTTTAAATAGATATAATGGCTGATCATTTCAAATTTAAATTAGAAATATAATGGGTACACTATTTGATTTTTGCAGACTCCTGAGAGTGATATTTGCTTTGTTTGCTGAAAAAATGGATAATATTTTTACTACAACAGATAATGTTTACTCCATGACACTACGTTTTGTGCCAGTGCCTTATTCATTGATTGTCGTTTTTCCTCTGCCTGTTCAATCACTTTTTGTTCTTCGCGAATGCGGAACTTTAGATGCCAGGTAATGATCTAGTTGGTTATTTTTTGCCTTATTTATGAAAATTATTATTTTACACTTTTGTAAGTTGTTTTGGTCCTATTTTGAACTATCTAGATGATTGGAACTGAAATCTTAAGTTTTTAAAATGAAAAATATGCATTTCGACACTTTTTGGAAGCTTAAGTTATTGAAAAAGTGAGTTTTTGTACCATTCTAATTTTCTAGTGTCGAATCAGGGATCCGTTGATTTCATTAGTTTCGGAATATTGAAATTGAACTACAGGAAGTTGCAGAGGTGAATTTGGAGTTAAATGAGGTTTTTAGGTCCAAAGTTGTGATTTTAGTTATTTGTGAGACCAAGGTTTGACTTTGGTCAACATGCGACTTCAGAAGCTCAGATCATAATTCTGATTGTTCCAGTAGTTCTGGATGGTGAAACTAACGCTAGAAATGGTATCAGAATAATTTTTAGAGTTGCCGAGGGAAGTTTTGGTATTTTCATGCGTTAAACTAGTTTTATCGAGTTGGATTGGTAATTGTGGCGAGGAGGCCTTGAAATCGATTTCTGATGATTCTGTTGAGTCCGGATCGATCTTTTCGGTATGTACACATATAGAGTTTGTTTAATTCTGATTTCAAATGAGTTTCAAGTGTCTTTTCCAAGTTTGACTTAAGTTGTGATGTTGCTGGTGAACAGTTTCTGGTACAACTATACTTTGTTCTCCGCCTTCGTGGAGGTGATGCTAGCCTGGAGCACCGCGTTTGCAGGATGGGCTCTGCGTTCGTGGAACACACGTTAGAGATACCCTCTACCCTCATACTCTCCGTGTTCATGGGTTGGTCTCTGTGATCGCGGAGGATATTTTCGCGGACTACTCAATGATCGCGGGTCCCCAACCGCATTCACGGAGAAGGTTTTTTGACTGGACAAATTAAAATTCGATAAACACCATTTCTTTAACTCATTTTTGAACTTTCAAGCTTTTTTAGGCAATTTTGACGAAGGGTTTTCGAAGTTTTTCATTGGTTAAGCGTTTCTAACACGAAACTAAGTAATTTTCATGCATTTTATCTTGATTTTTGTATTGAATTTCATGATTTTTAATGTCAAAAATTGGAGATTTTTAGACCATGGATTTCAAACTTTAAATGTTAATTTCTCATTCAATTTAATCTTGATTTTAATGAGATTTTCACCCATGAACTCTATTTTTTGTGTAGAGCTTGATTTTGAAGTCAATTTTTAGATTCGAGAACTTTATATTTTAGCCTTAATTTTGACTGTTTTGCCCATAAGCGTAAACCAGGCCAATATGGGTATAAAAATGCTTCTCTTGATGTGTGGTATTTGATTTTGATAGTGATTGGTCAATTTGAGGATCGTTTGGAGACTTGAGTTGCTTGATGCCTGAGCACGATTTTGACATTGAGGTAGGTTCGACAATGAGGTAGGTTCGACATTGAGGTAGGTTCGACATTGAGGGCAGTCTAGACTGTTTCTTGATCACTGGTGTTGAATTGATTTAATATTGAAGGAATTGTTATTTCTATTGAGCTGAATTCTGAATAGATTGTGCCTTATTGATGGATTGAGATAGAATTTGTAAATTGAGACCCCTTGGGCTATTGTTGTGATATTTGAGACATGTGATGGTATTTGACTAGTAAATTGATGGTAACACGATACTTGTGGTATTAATTGAGCAACTATGTGGGCAATTAATGATTTTGGACATACTTGTGGGGATCATGGGCATATTTTTAGAGTATTTTGATGGCTTTGAGGCATCCCGAGAATTACTTGTATAACTTGGGAACTGAGATATTTTGGTTAGTATTGTGATAATACGAGACTTGGGAGATTATTTGAGAGGTTAAGTGATAAACTTTAGTGCATTTTGTTTCTCTTGATTTATAATAGAGGCTGGTGAAATTATCTTGGGGACTTGTAGAGTTCAATTTCTTTGCTAGTTGGATTATAGATGATAGAGCGATGATGCAAAACTTGTTGGAGGTATTGTGTATTAGTAGGTATACTTGATCTAGCATTTATGAGGTTATGGTTATTGTATCCAATTATCATTCTATATATAATGTTATCTCAGTTTATGATTGAATTGTTGCATTGGTATGCACATGTTATATACTTCATTATTACAGTGATATGCATATACTATATACTCCATTGTTGTATTGGTATGCACATTTTATATATTCCATTATTGCATTGGTATGCACATATTATATACTCTACTATTACATTTGTATGCACATGTTATATACTCCATTGTTGCATTATTATGCACATATTACATACTTCATCGTTGCATTGGCATACACATATTATATACTCTGTTATTGCACTGGTATGCATACAGTTTCATACATATATTTTGGCATTGACATGCTCATATTCTATATTAAATTTGTCTCTTTTGGCCTGCGACACTTCGAGGTGCTTTGTCTTAAGGTCTGCGATGTCTTGAGATATTCCAGTATATGACGTGATCAACCCTCAGGTTCTATCGCGATGTCTTGTGTACCCTGGCCCTGTGATAGTCGTGATTATGCATACATGTCCTGCAACGCCCTTGGGTTCTATCTTGTAGCTTCGCTCGATAGATATGTACATCAGGCCCACGACGATCGTGATTCCATTTCATGCATGGCCTGCGACGCCATTGCATTCATGTCTAGTATTGCATGGCATTATCGATTTGATTTATCATCGATATTGTTATTATTCTTAATTATATGATATTGTGTACTAACCTTTTTGGATACAAGTGATAGGATTCTTTATTGTTACATAGTTGTTCGATTTCTCTTATCCAGTCGGTTGAACCTACTGGGTACATTTTGGTGTATTCATCCCTACTTTGTTTCCTCCCTGCAGATCGTAAACAGGGTTCAGGATATGGTAGTTGATTACTCCACCCAAGCATCTTGATATCATCCAAATCCCTACGGTGAGGCTCAGACTTCGAGTCGCCATAGATATTTGGGATTCCCTTTTATTTCTATCTTTAAAACTATGTATCATATATTATGAGACAACCTTGTATTTTCTTAAGACAATTGTATTTTACTCTTTAGTACTATATTTAGATGTTTTTATACTTATGACTCCA
The DNA here is from genome assembly GCA_038996855.1 of Solanum aculeatissimum. Taxonomy (NCBI): domain Eukaryota; kingdom Viridiplantae; phylum Streptophyta; class Magnoliopsida; order Solanales; family Solanaceae; genus Solanum; species Solanum aculeatissimum. The sequence goes on from JBCEWC010018624.1 coordinate 6,069, forward strand.
GGTCTTGAGAGATTTCTTGTGCTATATAAATGTATTTTCACTTCATTTCACTCTTCTTTAGTCATGACCCATTTTGGGTCGTGACATGCCAGCAAGCCTTTATGAATGTGGAGGACCAACTCGCGAATGCGGAGTGCAAGGAACATAGCCTCCGCTAACAGGGACCCTCCTTCCACGAATGCGGAGATCTAAACACTTTGACATCCGCAAACGTGATTGTAGAGGCGCGTACACAGAGTGTTATTCCAATTGCACTAGAAATGAAACAAAACTAGCAAAATCACAACCTTTGAAATTAAGAATTGGACCCTCGGGATTTGTTTGGAACTCCGTGAATACAAATCAAACATGAAACCTTGCTAGAAATGATGATCCAGACTCAATGAAAATGCCAGAAATTCGAGTTTAGGACCTTTGTGGCCGAATACCAGAGAAAGATCGTTTAAACTTGTTTCAAACTCAAAAACTCAAAATATTCACGAAAGCTCTAAAATTTACAACGAAATCATTTCTAGCATTAGTTTCATCATTCGGAACCACTAGAACTGACAAAATTTCTATACGGGCTCCCGAACTCCAAAAATTGACCAAAGTCATACCTATGATCCAAAATGAACTAAAAATGCAACTTTGGGCCTAAAATCTCCGTTTTAACTCCGAATTCAGCTCTGTAAGTTTCTCTAGACCAGATTTGACATTCCAGAACTAATGGAATCGACGAAATTAAATTCTGACATATGAAACTCAAATGACCTCAAAATTTAAGCCACATCTCTCATTCTACCCAAAATTTCAAAAGGGCCAATAAACCGCGGACTGAGCTTGTCCTTCTTCCCGAATCTTATAACACCCTTCAAGGTTGAGACCTTCAACCATACTCTACCACCAATGATGAATACCAAGGGTTAAACCCATCTATCAACATAGCTCTTTTGGCGATTCTAGACTATCACAAACCTACTCTAAATCAGCCGCACTTGCTCTAGATCATCTCTCATTATCTACACCTACAATCATACAATGCCTCAAAGAGAGTCATCTGAATACTAGATTGGTAATTGTTATTGTATGCAAACTCTGTCAAGGCCAAGTGTTGATCCCATCTGGCACCAAAATCAATGACACATGCCCGAAATATATCCTCTAATACCTGAATGGTCCTCTCAGACTGCCCATCAGTCTAGGGGTGAAAAGTTGTACTCATATCCAAATGAGTACCCAAACCATATTGTAAGACTCTCTAGAAGTAGGATGTAAACAGTGAACCATGATCTAATAAAATGGAAACTGGAACTCATGTATATTGCAATGTATACGTCATGTATATTGTGACGGCAATGTGTATATATGTATATACATCTCTGATATATAGTTATACATTAACATTATATGATTATGTACTATTTATACAATATGAATAAATTACATATACATATGACTATTTTGTTGAAAATAATTTTATTGCCCATACATATATCACTAATGTTGGGGTATTTTTGTTTATGTCAATGTAAATTTGGATATATTTAGTGCAAATAAAACTATTTTATTGCATATTTATGAAAGAAAAATTTACTTGGGTCATTACTTTTTAAAAGAATAAATTGATTTTAGCGATACTTTTTATTTATTATCATTTATAGCAATATATAGTAATATTATGATAAATCTGCACTTGTATTAAAAATGAATTATGCATGCAATATAAATGTATTATAAGTGTTTGAAAATATATTGTGATTGTTTGGTAAGAAATTGACACAATAGGTATTAAAGTGTGTAATAAATGTATTATCCATCAATAAAACTTGTATTATATGTGTTTTATAAATAGTTCTCTGTAATATATATTAAAACTGTATTATAAATGTCTTATAAGTGTTTAGTGAAAAAAATTATTGTTATTATAAATGATAAATATTTTATTAATATAGTATATTTATGTAAGCTTCATTTATGAAATTTAGCCAAGAAAATATAGAGACTCTAGAAGCCCAAATAATAACTAGGGCTCCTTTTAGGGCTTTTTCCTTTTTAGGTGATTGGAAGTATATTGAAGTTAGTATGGTTATTTCTTCCACCTTGAGCAACAATATATATATGACCTATTATCATAAGAGACCACATTATTGTCAAGCGGGTCATTTGCACAAATTCACATATTTTGAGATGGTGTTTAATTTTTATCTCGTGATCTTTAATTTTTATCTTTCAAACATTTAAAGTAACAAAAAAAAGCCTAAAGTAGGCCTAGCATCTAAAACAAAAAATAAGAAAGCATAAGTTTATAATTAAGCTGCTTAATTTCTACAGAATCTATGCTAGTAGAGACGAAGTTTAGCAGTTATGTCTTAGTAACTTAGTTCCTCAAGAACTTATCCCAATACAAACATAAATTTAGTTTTAGAGTATTATGCCTTAAAAACTTCATAATCCACAAATTATGTTTTACAAGGCAAGAAGGTGCTAGAATGATAAGTACCCTTCACCTGTAAACCTAAGATTGTTGGTTCGAATCATCAATACAACAAAAAGGTGGGAGCTCTTAGTGAGAATTTTTATTCTTTTTTAAAAAAAGTTCCTACAAAACTTATGCCTCTTTATGCTTATAGAGGTACTAGATCACTGCACGTGTGTTGCACATACTTGTATAGTCTTGAAATTCAATTAACATCGAAACAATATCCATACTATATTTGTCATAATATAATCATGAAATAGTCTTTATACTTTATTTGTCATTATTTATGTGTGAAATTTTGTGCATACTTTATTTCTTCATTTGATTGGATCTACAACAAAGATATAATTTAAAAATCATTTCACGATATTATAAACGAATTGTCGGACCGTATGAATCTATTCACTTTTATTCATCATTCTAAAATGTCTCATCGCAAGCTATTGTGGCTCCCTTGTTTAGTTGCATCCTTTGTGATACATTTCCTTAACGATACCTCATCCATAGTTCTCCAAACATCACTGTTCAAGCATTGCCATCAATTGTTACGTCCTTTTTAGAAACAACTCTCCCGATGATCATATATACTCATCAAACTTCATCTTCTCTTGAAATCTTGAGATTTTATTTCTCAAGACTTCTTCAAAAGGCTATCATCTTTGTATTTTAGAGTTTGAAATACTATTAATATTTAATAGGACTATACTAATATCTTGACATGTTCAATTCCCGTTGGTCTATTAATGCTTCATCTCCAAATTTTTAAAAAAATATAATAAGCAAGAATGGTCCAACACAAATGGGGCTTCCTTATTGTCATTGTAAATAAAAAGAATTCTCCAAGTAGCATACTTGATAAATTAATCTTGTAATTCATGAAGCATCCAAAGTACAATTATGTTAAAAGCATTATCAAATTATAGATATATCTACTAAGTTAATGGATCATCAAAATAATTTTATTCTATGAACTTTAAACAGATATAAAATAAGTTGTAGTAAAAGAGTTGTATGAAAAATGCTTTGGCTTATCGTTAAGTCAATTAATAATTAATCTCAACTTAAAGTTATGAATCTAAAAATGTAAAAGATCTAGCTCTATTACTTGCAAAAATATGTGAATTTACTGGTGTTTATAACTTCATGGGTAAAAATCAAATATACTGCGTAACAAAACATAGCAAAATGTACCCACATAAATTAAAGATAAGTACAATTCTTTTTTCTTCATGAGATTTCTTTTCAAATTGCCCACATAATAAATGCACAAAACAAGTCGCACCAATATTTTTTTCAACTTTACATAAGCTCACTCTATATCGAAATTTTCTTGATTCCTTGATTTGTCTTTGATTGTATCATTATATTTTCATTTAAGAGATAATTTCTTTTGTGTTCAGTGTAGTAAATTTTTATACTCTTTCAATTTTAGAATTTAACCATATATATACGTTGGAGGGAGAGGGGCTATTTTCCATATACTTTTATCAAGGAATAATCAATGTAAAATAGCATAGAGAAATAAATTACCTAATAATTTCTCTAGCAAAGGATAATTTCTCAAGATATGAAATCTCTCTTCTTCTTTTTTTAAACTATGAAATCTCATCTGCTTGCCTTCTTCCGAATATCTCATTTATGCAATTATTTTTCTTTTACCTAAAACTAAATTCAAATGCCTAAACACCGAAATCAACTAATTCGAAAATATCCCATCTGGAGAACATAGGAAAACAATCACTAAATTGAAAAGGCCAAAATATAAAGAGAAAAACATTTAGAAATGATGGCAAAGAGGAAATCTAAGTGCCAAATACGTTTTTGTGGTTTCTTAAAAATACGTGCATGAAGGTTCTTTACATGAGCAATGTTATAAACGTTTGCATCTATCTCTTTGGAGATTGATGCCAAGCGTATTTTTTGAATTTATAATTAGAAATAAGTTCCTTAGATTAATAAGGGTATTTTTGTAATTTGACTTTTAACATTAGAGAGTGTGTTGTATATGTATATCATGTTATGTAATGTATAATTTTATGATAAAATATTATCATTGTTGATGTTTCACTTCATCAACATATCCAAATTAGCAAGGTTAGGCGCTCCAAAGTTGAAATTATTCTAATTTTGTGAAAAAGAAAAATAGTAACGAATATCTATTAAATCATGAGTAATAAGAAGTGGTACACATATCGAAAATATTTAACTTATTAAAATATTAAAAGTATCATTATAAAGTGCGGCTATAAGTAAATTAAATTATATCATTCATTCTAAATTACGAAAAAAATATATAATTGACTTCATAGATAATAAATCAATACTCTCTTTTCTATCTAATAGTCCATAACAATGAAAAAGTTACTCATTAAAGAGTTTTCTTTCAAAAAATTGGATGATAATCAGTGTATTTCTGATCAAAGACTCATGTTTATTTGCATAATCATACATAATATATCAGTCATTTTGAAAATAAGCACGAATGCTACTTTTCTTGTCTTCTTTTTTTCTCACATAACTTTATCATGTCAACTGAATGAAAATATATATTTTTTCAATTGCTAGCATTTACTCGAACAACTGTAGACACAAGTTTTCAAAATCACCAATGAAAAATAATTACATAGTGAATAAAAATAAAAAGGTAGATCTGAAGCTCAAGGACATGTTTGACTTCAACTCCAATTCTCTTCTTATTAAGGGTCATGGTTTTATGATCTATTGTAATGCTTTTTTACCTTGATTTGGGTTGTGTGTTGATGTAGCAGGTAAAGTTATTGCATATGCTTCTGGGCAAATAATTCTTCTCAATATTAATTTTTATTGATTAATTTGTATTTTTATGTCACAAAACAAAGTTCACAGTGTAAAGGAGGATAATGCATAGTGGAGAGAAAATTGACATGATGCTTGTTCGATTGCGTTTAATTTTTTCTTATAGTGTTAATAGTATAGGAATAAAAAATTCTACATTTATCACTAATAAGTAAAATCAATATAGTAATCAAGAAATCACAATTTCAACGGGAAAGCCTTCGCTAATAGAAAAAAATCTTTTATTTCTGTCAATTGATTCGGCCTGCCTTTGCCATAAATATCAGTGGCCGCATAATTTGTACTTTCCATTTGGGCCAATCCAAACCCACTCCTGTGTCCCAAAGGTGATCCATTAGCATAATAACACTAAAAATTACATAAATACACGATATTTATAAATTTAATTACTATTAGTCTCTATCATTTTAAAAAAATTATTAAAATTTCCGTATTTCGTTATTTCACTGATACATGATACACATTTATAAACTATCAGTTAGTTTCACTGATACCTAAAAAAATTAAACAACCAAT
>JBCEWC010018625.1:0-11880 GCA_038996855.1 Solanum aculeatissimum
AATTACACTATATAGTATAATTTTTATTGACTAATTCTTATGTTTTTTATATTTTGATTTTTCATAAATCTTTTTTTCCTTTAACAAACTTAAAAATGCAAGTTCTATTTGTAAATTAAATAAAAAAAGTTTTATTTTAAATGCATACAATATTATCATTGAAATGCACACCTAAAAAAATTTTAAGCTAAATAAGATGAAAGATTTATTTAAAAAATGAATATTGAATGACTAAAGTAAATAAAGAAAATACATTAAAAACTAATAAAGTGAAGGGTATTTTTGTAAACAAGCAACATGTTCTTAAAATTTATCCAACAAACCAAACACTCAATAAAAAATAATCTCAACATAACTTATCACATTATTATTAATCCTAACATAACTTGTCCCATCATAACTTATATTCAAACCAAACGATCCCTAATGGTAGATGAGAAAGATATTTTAAACCCAAAAGATGGATGAACGATATTTTGTACCATTTCTAATATTTTAAGGATATTTTAGGTTCTTTTCCGAAACTGCAAGGAGTATTCGCCTCTATAAACTTGCACAAATCTAGACCGTTAATTTGATAAGATGTGAGGGCTATTTTGTGCCAACATTTAGGAGGGAGAGATTACATTTCATTCACCATTCTTCCACTGGCTTATCTTTTTCCCTGGCACTTCTAATTCTTTTCGATTGATAGTAAGTTTTCATTAGCATATCATTACTAGGCAATAAAATTCTTGTGAATTTACGCTTCATGGCTTCTCTAAGCTTCAATCCTTCAACAATCAGACACCCTTTACTTCAAACTCATAAACCCATTTCCAACTTCACTTGTTTGACTGAATTCCCCTTTCAATTACTTGCAAAATCACCAAACTATAAGCTCAAGTCTGTTCATTTTCCATCATGTTCAGTTTCTGAAGCTTCCATTTCATCTACTTTGGAAGATGAAGAAGAAGATGATGATCCCACTGCTGAACTAGTGTATCTTGACCCAGAAATTAATCCTCAGACCATATCTGAGTGGGAATTAGATTTTTGCTCAAGGCCAATTCTTGATATTAGAGGGAAAAAGTTATGGGAGCTTGTTGTTTGTGATAATTCCTTGTCCCTTCAGTATACCAAATATTTTCCTAATAATGTTATCAATAGTATCACTTTGAAAGATGCTTTAGTCTCCATGTGTGATGACTTAGGGCTGCCCTTACCCGATAAAATCCGATTCTTCAGGTTACTTCTCTACTCCAACATTATTCTATTTGTGTTGCATATATCGTTGTTTGATGGAGTTTTGAATTTTAGGTCACAAATGCAGACAATTATTACAAGAGCTTGCAATGAACTTGGCATCAAACCTGTTCCTAGCAAACGGGTATTTGTTTTCCTTTTTACTATAGTTTGCAGATGGTCAACAACTTTGACCAAGATTTAGCATAGGAAATGAAACAGTTCCATTGCTATAGCTATAATGAATTTTACAGTAAAACATAAGTAGACATTTTATCAGGGGTGATCAATAATATTGGTCAGGTGTTTTTACATTTACTGATGCCAGAGTTACCTAAACGCTAGAAAATGAGATTTGTGAAAACTAATGTTGATCATCTCTATTTTGCCGGTAAATCACACATGAATACAAATTAAATGTTTGCCTTCAATTTGTTTTCTGGTGACTATTTGGTATAAAGATATAACTATTGCATGAAGAAAGAGTTTCTGTACATTTCCATGTTGGCTTCATTCAAATTATTTGAACAGAGGTTCTTGAATGTATTACTATCTTCGGGATCAACTTTGTAAATTAGTTCCTTTAAATGGTTTTTACAATTCGTATAGAAAGACAAGTCCATGTTATTTAGCCTATTTTATGCATCTATTACATTTAGCATCCAATCTTGAAGTTACCTTCTTTGATGTGTGAGAAGGTCATTTTACGTCTAGCTGCCTAGTTAGCATAATACGAGCTATCTTATCAGTACAACCCTGGGCCAACTTTGTTACAAATCAGCGTGTATCTTGCATTTTTTTTCTTTTGCTTTCCCTTTCTTTCTGGGTAAGATGTCCTCCAAGTCTCCTCAAGAGAAGCGTCAATGTGATATATAATGTAGAACTTCATTTCCATATCCATATATGATCTGAAAATGCGTATCAGGTTCAAACTCATTTCTGTGCTTTTAATGTTGTATATAGACGAGACTCACAAATGACTAAATAACAACAACATACCAAGTGGAGTCCCACAAGTAGGGTTTGGGGAGGGTAAAATGTACGAAGACCTTACCACTACCTCATAGAGATAGAGAGGTTGTTTTTAGAAACGCAAATGGCTAAATGAAGGGGGTAAAATGGTCTTTGATCCATGAAGTAGCAAAAGTTCATTTTTGATATAAAAAATAAGCTAATATCAAATAATTAAAGGGGTATCAAGTTGTTAAGCCACACTAAAGGTCTGGGAGAAAGTGGTGGAGATGAGGGTGAAAAAAAGGGTGTTTATTTCAGAGAATCAGTTTGGATTCATGTCGGAGGGGTCGACCATTGAATCAATTCATCGTGTTTGTAGTAGAGAAATGTAGGAAAAGAAAAAAGGGCGTTCATGTATCTCTAGAAGGCCTATGATAAAGTTCCAAGGGATGTCCTATGGAGGTGTCTAGATGCGAAAGGTGTTACATTGGTGTATATTAGGGTGATTAAGGACATGTATGACGCTGCAAAAACTCAGGGAAGAACGGTGGAAGGAGTCTTAGAGTATTTTTCTATTGAGATAGGACTTCATCAAGGATCTGTAATGAGCCCTTTTCTTTTTGCCTTAGTAATGCATGAGTTGACACAGTCTATTTAGGAGGAGTTTCCATGGTGTAAGCTATTTGCAGATGACATAGTACTGATTTGATGATACTCGGGCTAAAGTTAATGATAGATTGGAGGTTTGGAGACATACTTTGGAATCCAAAGGGTTCAAACTGAGTAGGACTAAAACAGAATACTTGGAGTGCAAATTCAGTGTTGTGAGGGATGAAACAAACATTGAAGTGAGGCTTACCATTCAATTTATTCTCAAGAGAGAAAATTTTAAATATCTTGGGTCTATCATCTAGAGTAGTGGCGATATCGACGATGATGTCACACATCATATTGGGGCAGCATGAACGAAATAGAAGCTTGCCTCTAGAGTATTATATGATAAGAAGATACCACCTAAACTTAAAGGTAAGTTTTACAAAATGTTGGTTAGATCGTCTTTGCTATATAGGGTGGAGTGTTGGCCAATAAAAAACTCACGTGTTTAGAAGATGCAAGTCACGGAGATGAGAATGTTGAGATGAATGTGTGGACATACCAAGAATGATAAGATTAGGATTGAGATCATTTGAGAGAAGTTAGAGATGGCTCTTGTGGCTGACAGATGAGGAAAGTGAGACTGCAATGGTTTGGACATGTGCAGAAAAGAAGTACTGATGCTCCTGTTAGAAGGTGCGAGAGGTTGGATTTAAGGGTTACATGAAGGAGTAGAAGTAGACCGAAAAAATTTTAGGGGAGGTGATCAGACAAGATATGGTGAAACTTTATCTCACCGAGGACAAGACCTTAGATAGAAAGGAGTGGAGGTCGGGTATTGAAGTAGAAGGCTAATAGGCTAGTAGGTGTAGGTTGATGTCTGACCTTGTAATATAGTAGATTAGTAGGATTAGTCGTGTCTTTATATCCTGTGTTGTCATTATCCGTCTTACATTTGTTACTTTTAATGTATTTACATACTATCATGTGCTTTTCATTATTAGTCATTTTTCTTTTTTTTCTTTTCTTTTCCCTTTTTTTCATATCTAGTATCTTCTGTTTATGGGGTTTGATTTTGAGATGAGGGTTTTCCGGAAACAACCTCTCTATCTCTCTGAGGTAGTGGTAAGGTTTGTGTATATTTTACCCTCCCCAGACCCTGTGATTCCACTCGGTATGTTGTTGTTGTAGCTAATATCCAACAACCCCAAGATGAGTGCACTACTCTGCCAGTCTCATCTTTTTTTAATGAAAAATTGAAGATTTGAATATTCTGAAGAAACTTGTTCTCAGTGATTGCATTGGCTAACCTTTTGGCAAATGTAACTCGTCAGTTGAATTGATGATCCTTCTTCGTTTTGACCAAAAAGGAGCTAACATGTTTTGAATACTTATAGAATTCCCCCAATTAAAAGCTCATCCGGAATGTATACCTGGAAACCCTTATTTGGTAAAAATTATGTTTGCTCCTTATTTCCTTGAGCCTTTTTATCACTGCTGTTGACAATGATAATTCTTCTATGTCATTGTACTAGTGCCAAAAGTTATCATATTTTGATGATTTGTTATTTGAAAGTCTCTCAGATCACTTATGTTTAAAAAATTGGACTAGTAATGATTTAAACAATAGCCATGAGATTTTAGGGCTTCAACAGTAAATTCAGCACTAGATATCCTGTCAATGTACCGGATGGGCACAGGTAGGTATTTTCCTGAGGGTATAGTAACCTTTATGGGTCGTTTGGTGTGAAGGATAACTAAAAGTAATCCTGGGATAAAAATTTAGTGGCACTTAATGGCTGTTTGGTTGGCAAATGCGGGATAACTTATCCGGGGACTAATAAATAGTACCAGGATAAGTTATCCCTCCTTTTTGGTGGCATACTAATTCCGGGATAAGTTATCCCGGAATAAAAAGGGTAAATTACAATGATATCCTTTTACACCCTTTTTATACCTCACTTTGTATATTTACATTATTTTTAATACAATATATAATAACATTCACAACCTTCATTCCTTATTATTATAATACTTCTTCGTACTTTTCTATTAAAAAATTACACTATATATTTTTTATTGACTAATTCTTATGTTTTTTATATTTTGATTTTTCATAAATTCTTTTTTACTTTAACAAACATAAAAATGCAAGTTCTATTTGTAAATTAAATAAGAATTTTTTTTTACTTTAAATGCATACAATATTATCATGGAAATGCACACCTAAAAATATTAAGCTAAATAAGATGAACGATTTATTTTAAAAATAAATAACGAATAAATAAAGTTAGCAAAGAAAATACATTAACAACTAATAGTGAAGAATATTTTTGTAAACAAACAACATATTCTTAAAATTTATCTAACAAACCAAACACTCAATAAGAAATAATCTCAACTTAACTTATCTCATCATTACTAATCCAACACAACTTATCTCATCATAACTTATATTCAAACCAAACGACCCCTTAGATTAGAATTTTACAATCAATTTTGAATTTACAGAACTTTAATGCACAATTGTCTTAATTTGTGTTAAAACAGGCTCGACATCATTGATCAGTGGCATTTCATCTGTTGAAATATATTTTAATGTCTGATGTTGTATTTCAGTGCTTATCACTTGTCCTTTGGCTTGAAGACCGCTATGAAACTGTATATACTCGCCATCCTGGTTTTCAAAAAGGAGCGAAGCCACTTCTTGCACTTGACAATCCTTTTCCAATGGAACTTCCAGAAAATCTGTATGGAGAAAAGTGGGCTTTTGTCCAGTTGCCCGTTTCAGGTACATTAAGTGCAACTAAGTTGCTCGGACTCTCCAAAAATGTTGCCGCGCCCGTGTCGGATCCTTCAAAAATACACTATTTTTTTAGAATTTGATACGCACCTATCGACATTTTTGAAGAGTCCGAGCAACATAAAAGTGCAATACTCTGGAAGATGAAAAACTAATAAATCATCTCTAGTTTAGCTTTTGATGATTTAGAATTAGAATAAATTTCCTATTCTTTGTGTGGAATTGTAATGTAACATGCCATATTTCTTACTGGAATTTCACTTTGAGAAGATAGACTTGAATTAGAACCAATATCAAGTTGGACATGATTATTTTTTTAATATACATTGTACCTTTGGAATTATGGACTCACAGTTCATCTTGTTTGTAGCTGTTCGTGAGGAAGTAGCTAACCTGGAGACTAGGCTTGTTTTTGGCTCAAGTTTAGACTTGGATCTTCTTGGGATCGAAATTGAGGAAAACACATTGATTCCTGGACTAGCAGTTGCATCCTCACGTGCAAAACCATTAGCAGGTATGATAATAATGGTAGTTGTACTAATATTTTTTTAACTTTATTGTTTTAATGGAATATTTTATGTGAGTTTGTGAGTGTTCACAAGCACAGGTGTTGTTCCTAGATGGACAAGTTTCGATCATAGTTCTTTTATAACTCTCATATGCTCTATCACTATAATATGAAGTACTTCCCGTTTTCTTCCCCCTTTTTTCGAATAAATTCAATTCACTTAATTTAATCAACATCAAAATCATTACTTGCTAGTTCATATGGGCATTGGACCTTTTCTATTGTGCCCAAAACCCTGAGGCCTTAGGTTGAACCCTCCTGTAGCAAGATTAATTCAACTACTTACACTGTTCTCTGATTTTCTGTTTTTTAAAAAAATTCCTTACTTATTTCAAATGGTCTGATGACATAATTCTCGGCAGTACTGGTAATTTGTGATTCTCGAGAGTAGTGCTAACTTATGCTCTGATTGCTCAACTAAAAATTACAGTTGTATATTACATACAAACAAGTCTATGTTGGAGAGAAGCGTGGAGAAACTTCACGGGTAATCCAGGAATTTTCCTATTATTTCGTCAACTAAGGTTTTGATATAGAAGGATGTCTTTATTTCTTCATTGTGGGTTCTCGCATCATATTTTTGAAAAGATATTATATCACTGTGGGTTGTCAATGCTCTATTGATATCTATTATTGCATTTGTTCAGTCTTGTCAAAAATTCACCTTTCTTGGAGTTGTTGGCTTCTTGAAGCAAAGATGGTTCCGCACACAAATTAATGTGGTAACTACCATCATTGATGAAAATGGAGGCCTGACCTCAAGTACTGCATGTTATTGTCTAGTTGTTAGATCATCACAAATATATAGCACCTTTGAGGATATGCCTCTTCAATTTACCAATATCAATATGTAATTGAAGCGTTTAGTGTTAGCCCTTTCCAATAGTTAATTTATTTGGGGCTCTTGAAAAATTGATCAATTTCATTCAAAAACACGTCTGTTGCACTCAAAGCTTCTCCATGTTTTCCAAGGGCAGAGTATCTATCCACCCCAAGTACGGTTTCCACTCATTTAGATTTGAAATCTATCTTTCTGCTCTATTTGGTGCGCACTAACAAATAATTAGTCTATGTCAAAATTTGGTGGACGCACTTTCCATTTTATGCATCCCTAAACATTCTACCCCTTTTTTAATATGAAAATTTTCTTGTTTCCACGAATCAACACCAAATAAATTGAAATTATTTCACATCAATTTTTAGCTTTGGATGAATCTACTTTCCTGTTATTTGAATATATCTCGAATTAATTTCTGTATATGAATCTTTTCAAACTCTTTTGTTTCCTAATCAAATTTTATCAGATAAGCTTGTCTAGATTGACACTGTGTGATTGGACGAACAATATGATGATCACAGTGAACTGTTAAAAACTGTTGACATCAAACTGTAGCATCTGAAAACATATTCTCCCTGTTTTTGAAAGTCAGGGGGATATATTGATCATTTAGACTAAGTACCTTCGTTGAGGAATGTTGGTTTTAAGGTCGAGTTTGGTCAACCCATCTGTATGCCATGCTCCTGTAGCCAGCAGCATCTTTGGATAATTCTAGGCTTTTAATGAGACATTTAATGCTGAATAATATGTTCTCCGGAAATGTTTTTATATGCAATCATGTACAATTTCTTTTGCATGCCAAGATAGTTCATCGTCTTTTGATTGTGGACTACTTACTACAGCTTGGATGAATGGCTTGGAAGTCTGTTCGATTGAAGCTGATGTTGCCAAGGCATCCTTAATTTTGTCTGTGGGTATCTCTACCCGCTACATTTATGCCACTTACAAGAAAAACCCTGTATCCACAAGTGAAGCTGAAGCTTGGGAAGCAGCAAAGAAAGCCTGTGGAGGTTTGCACTTCCTTGCTATTCAAAATGACCTGAATTCAGATGATTGTGTTGGATTCTGGCTTCTATTAGACCTGCCACCTCCTCCTGTATAACTTGATCAATAGAATACAAGGTTTTCCTTTGTACATTCTCTTTTCTTGCTCATTTCCTGAATTTAGAGACATCAGCTTGTAAGGCATCATAGCAATTAGATTATATCGAGTCTCGCCAAAGTAGAGGGAAAATCTCTGGAAGTCATTTTAAGCATTTTCGTAGTATACAGTACATGAGAGATTGATTCAGAAATGTGACAACATTTTGCTCTCTTTGCATTTACTTACTGCTCTAATTTACTCCAATGAAATTTGTATCAGACACTATTCTGGCATTGATTTAAGGAATTTTTACATAAATACATAACATAACTTGTGATTTAATAATCTCTAAAAGTCTCAACACTTAAAAAAAATAATTCAAAATCCCTTATTTTTCTATTCTCTCTCCAAATTAATGATACATGACTCTTTATATTCCACGAACTTTCTGCCAGACTAAATTTCCTCCTTAAGTTTTGTCTAAATTCACGTGCTTATTTTTACAATTTTTATTTTCAAAAAATACTTCATTATCTTTGAATTCTATCAAGACTCAATATCTTCTCATCTCCGTTTCTCGTGCTTCATCATGTTTGTTCATCATCATATGAACCAAACTGAAAGATTTCATTTTCTTCATCTTTCTTTCTGATTTTGTTTTTCATCAGGGTTAACAATGACTTCTAATTTATCTTTTAGTTTGGGCATTTCGCAAATAGTCGATCTTGTAGTTGTTCCCAAAAGATGAATCATCGATAAATTCTCAAACCAAGCCACTGCCAAGAACAAGAACACTACTAATTGTTGAGCAAATGTAAAAAAAGTACTGAAAAAGCATACTCCCAATATATCTTTTACAAATAAGTGATCCATAATCATGTGTTTTTAAATATACTTGATTCATATCCTTTACACTTAGGTGATTTATAGCCATGTGTATTTAAATACACCTGATTCATATCTTTTACACATATTTGATTCATAATCATGTGTTTTTTAATACACCTAATTCATATCTTTTATACATAGGTGATTCATAGTCATGTGTTTTTAAATATATCTGATTCATATCCTTTACACATAGGTGATTCATAGTTATGTGTTTTTAATTATACCTGATTCATATTCTTTACACATAGGTTATTCATAGTCATGTGTATTTAAATACACCTGATTCATATCTTTTACACATACGTGATTCATAGTCATGTGATTTTTTATATACCTGATATCATGTGTTTTTAAATACAACTGATACATATCCTTTACATATAGGTGATTCATAGTCATGTGTTTTTAATTATACGTGATTCATATTCTTTACACATAGATGATTCATAGTCATGTGTTTTTATATGTATCTAACACAAATTATTATTGGTTTTCATCTGATCCACTTTGCAGCACATTGATGTAGTTTTCTACTATCTCCGAAAGAAGGCAAAGCTTCCTAACCAGCTGGAAATCATACCAAACGAATAAATTTGAATGAATCTCGTCTGTCTGCTTCAAGGCAAGGACGAACGAGGAGTAAGATGAAAACACCTGACTTTAAGGACAAGGAACGTTGGTGTTGTTTTTGACTGTTGGGCGTCATTGTTGCTGCTGTACATTCTGGGCATGAGAAGACAAAAGGAGACGATGCTTGAGGCTTAGTCTGTTGAGAAAAAAGGGGAAAGAAGAAGAAAAAGGGAAATGTGTGGGTTGTTTACAATAACCTTCATTTTTGGTTAAAGGTCGAAGATCTGACTAATTTGAATTTTTGAAACGTATTATTGCCCTTTTTGTTGGGAATTTAATTAGGATTTCTTTAGCAAATTTTAAGGGATTGGAAGCTGAAACTACGCTACTTTCCGTTTAGATTGTAACTGAAACTATATATGATGAATCATCTCCTATTAATCTAGTTTATGGCGAATGAATCCGCACAAGGCTTATTTTAAGGGATTTTTATAAATTTAAAAAGAATCGAGATAAATTAAAATTTTCTCTTAATACTATGAGTTTGCGTAAGTTACCCTTGATTTAATTGTTACAATTTCTGGTCCTCTATGGACTTCTCCACTGGACTTGCGGTAAAGAAGGAATTTAAAAGGATCAAGTCGACCATGTCTCCTCAATGTACTCAGGAGCAACAAGTGATTCACATAATGGTTTTCCTCCTTGTAAACAAGACCAACCTCCACAAGCAGTGAAAAGTCATAATCAATGCCTTTTTACTTTAAGGCCTTATGTCGCATTAAGATTAAAATATTTCATGTTTGCATTAAGATTAAATATTTCAATCTGAATATACATCTTAATTATCATATTAAAATGTGTATTAACCTCCAGATGTCTAGATCCTAATATTAAGATGTTGCCTCTAGATCTAAACACTAATGATATATATTGATAATTAAAACTATTTGTTGTCAATATATGAATGTATATATGAAATTAAACACTATATCAATAAAATCTAATCAAAATCACATTTCAGCAAAATAAATTTGTTTATTGATAGAAAATAATATTTTGAGTGTCTATATTTGATTAAGGGAAAAGGGTCAAAAATTCTCTTGTTCTATCAAAAAGGATAAAAAATGTCATTCGTTTATACTTTGAGTCATTTTTGCCCTTGTACTATCAGAAATGGGTCAAAAATGTGTTAATACTAACGAAAAAGGGTAAAAAATGCCCTTAATTTATACTTTGGTCCAAAAATGCACTATTTTTTTAATTAGTAAATATTTATCTTACTTCAATTCGAGAATTTTTTTTTTGCTTTATTATAATTACTATTTTTATTGTTATCTAAATAAAAATTAATGTTCGATTTACTATGATCTTATATTATGACATATATTATTTGTTACAGGGGTACGATGTTCTATTTTAATTGATAAAATGAGATTAAGGAAATAATGATTTTCTTACATTTTTATTAGTTAATGTGATTTAAGAAAAAACAAAATAAGAAAAGAATTCTTTAAAAATAATATTTTTATTAGGAATAAAATATGTTTAAAAAGAAAAAATATATATACATTCATTTAAAGGATATTTCTAATCCATTTAATAACAATAAGGGCATTTTTGGACCAAAGTATAATTGACAAGGACATTTTTGGACCAAAGTATAAATCAAGGGCATTTTTGACCCTTTTCCGTTAGTATCAGCGCATTTTTTACTCATTTCTGATAGTACAAGGGCAAAAATGGTCCTAAGTATAAACGAAGGACATTTTTTATCCTTTCTAATAGTACAAGTGCATTTTTGACCCTTTTTCCTTTGATTAAAGAAATTGCATATTTATATTTAATAAAAAAAAAAGTGAACTGTCTAAAATACAAATGAAAATCATATATCAATATAAACAATTAGTGTAACAAAAGTAGCATCTATTTTCTCAAGAATTCAACATAAAATTAATCTTCTAAACAAAATCTTCTCTTCAAATACTCAAGTATAAGATAATCAAAATAATGAAAATGGGTCAAAGATGCCTTTAAACTATGAGAAATGAACACAAATATTTTCATATGATACTTTAGTCTAAAAATATCCTTGTCTTCAATAGTTTGATCCAAAAATACCCTTAGTTTCAATAATTTGATCCAAAAATGTCTTTATTATTATTTAATAGGTCAAATGCCCTTTTTCCAAATATACATATATATATCTATACTATATTAAAAGTGTGAAGACCCTTAAAAATGTTGATTAAACCTTTTGCCCTTCATTAAAAGACTATACTTTAGATAAAATCGTCTTTTCATAAATTTTCTTTAAATTATTATTTAATTATATTTATAATATTAACTTCTAAAAT
>JBCEWC010018626.1:0-11879 GCA_038996855.1 Solanum aculeatissimum
ACAACAATATTGGAAGAACCCATAACTTAATTGAAAGCTTAAAATCAAATTTAAAGAGTTAGGGTTTATAGGGTCTTTAAGGATGAAGGAGGATTCTTGAATCAAGTCCCACATACCTTAATTTCACCAACAATTAGCAAGGTCAAACTTAGTCAAGGTCTTCTTCCCCAAATTGTACAACCTTTCTTCAATGGAGGCCAAGAGAGTCTTAGAATCTTAAGATAGAGTATAAGAGAGTTTGAATGGATGAATGAGGGTTAGGGGAATGTTTTAGGAGTTTAGGAGACCTTAGGGTACCAAAATAGGGCTTAAGGAAATGTTAAATCACGAAAATACCATTAATAAAACACAACTTTACGAGACTAAGCAGAGTGAGATGGATGATTCAGTGCCCGTATCACTGTTCACGGTCCGTTTGCCCCTCCATCAGAAAACACCTAGTCAATTATTCAGCGCGAACTCTCGGAGGACTTTCTGTAACACTTGACGGACACTTTTTACAAACCATTTGGAGGTTTACTGGCCATGTACCTTTACCTTGAGCCTATAATTAGCCACCTAAACTTGTCCATGTCTTGGCCTAGACACTGTCCCACTTGACGGGACAGTGAACGGACCATCTAGGCTCAAACGAGCCGTCCAAGGTATCGTTGTCCTACACTTGTCTTAGGGGTGGTACCTAGCCACACCTAGCTCACTGGAGCACTGGAAGACACCCCACACATACCGCGAAATGTTTCACGGTTCGTGTCCCTGCCCTTTTCCACTTTTCTGAGCCTATCTCCAATGTCTTTCAATTTTTGGACAGTCTCACTATTAGGGCCATATCTCCCTCATTTGAACTCCGAATTGAGTGAAACCAGTTGCGTGTCGAAGATAACTCAAAGAGATTATATTTTATATGTATTATACCACATGGTTTAACCCACATAAAAAGTTATGACCATTTAAAGTACACTGCCAAAACTATCCCTCTAGGCCACCAACTAGCCCGTTTTGCGTTCGGCCACTTAAACTCAACCCGTGGCTACCAAAACCCAAACATGACTAGTAGTAAACTATATAAGGCCAAAAATAAGGAGATTTTGAAAATTTTCGGGTTGTTACACCCTACTATTGATTCGATCCCAACAGTAAATGAGTTTCCTACTGTATTTCCCGATGACTTACTCGGTCTTCCTCCCATAAAGGAAATTGATGTTGGTATTGATCTTTTTCCTGACACCCAACCTATATATATACCTCCATACCATATGGCCCCAACAAAATTGAAAAAATTGAAGGAATAGTTAAAGGATTTGCTTGATAAGGGGTTCTTATGGCCTAGTGTGTCGCCATGGGGTGCTCTCGTATTATTTATAAGGAAGAAGGATGGTTCACTTTGGATGTGTGTGGATTATAGGAAATTAAATAATGTAACCATAAAAAATAAGTATCCACTTCCAATGATTGATGACCTATTTGATCAACTTCAAGGTGCAAGTTATTTCTCTAAAATTGATCTTTAGTCTGGATATGACCAATTAAGGGTGAAGAATGATAATATTGCAAGGACAACATTTGGAACCCTGTATGGTCACTTTGAACTTTTGGTTATGTCTTTTTGACAAACAAATATTCCTGCTGCTTTTATGTATTTAATGAATAGGATCTTCCAACCATTTTTGGATATGTTTATAGTGGTGCTCATAGATGATATATTGGTTTATTCAAGGGATGTAAAGGATCATGAAAACCATTTGAGGATTGTGTTGCAAACTTTGAGAGATAAGCAACTCTTTGCCAAGTTTAGCAAATGTGAATTTTGGCTAATAGAAGTAGCTTTTCTTGGTCACATTATTTCGGGTGATGATGTTAGATTTGATCCAAAGAAAACAAAGGCGGTGAACAATTGACATAGACCATTGTCATAATCTGATGTTAAAAGCTTTCTGGGTTTTGCTAGTTACTATAGAAGGTTTGTTGAGGGATTTTCCTCCATTGCTTCTCCATTGATTAGGTTGACCCAAAAGAAGGTAAAATTCCACTAGTCCGAAGAATGTGAAAGGAACTTCCAATTATTGAACGATCATCTTGCTTCAGCTCCTATTTTACATTGCCTGAAGGCCCAGAAGGTTTTGTGGTCTATTGTACTACCTCACATATAGGCTTGGGTTGTGTATTGATGCCATATAGGAAGGTCATTACTTATACTTTCAAGACAGTTAAAGATGCATGAAAAAAACTTTTCAACACACGATCTTGTGTTATTGGTTGTTGTATCTGCATTAAATATTTGGCGACACTACCTCTATAGAGTGTATGTTGATATATTCACCGACCATAAGAGCTTCAATATGTGTTTAGACAAAGGTATCTAAATCTAAGGCAACGAAGATGGTTGGAACTTTTGAAAGACTATGACATGAGTATGATGTATCACTTAGATAAAGACAAAGTTGTGGCTGACGCAATGAGTAGAGTATCTATGGGTAGTATGGTACAGATTGAGAGTGGGAATAAAGAGTTGGTTAAAAAAATTACACTGTTTAACTTATTTGGGTGTATGAATGAATTATTTGAGTAGTGATGAAATATTGATTCCAAATGGGGAAGAATTATCTTTGAGTGAAGAAGTAAAGGCAAAACAAGATATGGATCCTACACTCGTTGAGTTAAAGAAGTTAGTGGTTGATAAGAAGATAGAGGTCTTTTCACAAGGGGAAGATTGAGTATTGTGTCATCAAAGTCGATTATTTGTACCTGATGAGGATGGACTAATGGAGAAGATACTTGATGAAGCTCATATTCATCCGGGATGTACAAAGATGAATAGGGATTTAAGAGAAGTATATTGATGAAATGGTATGAGGAAGGATATAGCAAGATATGTGGTGGAATGTGCCCATTGTCAAAAAGTGAAGGTAGAACATCAAAGGCCCGGTGGTTTAACCCAAGATATTGAACTACCTACTTGGAAATGGGAAGAAGTGAATATGGATTTTGTTACATGTTTTCTAAAGACTAGAAAGAAGTTTGACTCAATATGGGTGATTGTGGATAGAATGACGAAAATAACCCACTTTTTACCGGAGAAGACTTCTTATGTTGTTGAAGACTATGCTAAGGTCTATATCCATGAATTGGTAAAGTTGCATGGGGTATCATGTCCATCATATCAGATAGAGGTACTCAATTCACTTCTTATTTTTGGAAATCATTTTAAAAGAGTCTTGGTATGAAGGTAAAGTTAAGTATCACATTTCATCCTCAAATGGATTGACAAGTCAAAAAGACCATACAAATATTGGAAGATATGTTGAGAGCTTATGTACATGATTTCAAAGGAAGTTGGGATGATCACCTACCTCTTATTAAATTTGCTTGTAACAATAATTTTCATTCAAGCATTGGTATGGCTTCGTTTGAAGTGTTATATGGTAGGTCGTTGATGTGCTGTCAAAATACAACAATTTTGATCCTTATAAAATTCAATTTTGTGTGTTCTCAAAGTGATATTAGTAGATTTTATGTGTTTTTATGTTCGTTTTGAAGGACTACATGATTGGCATGAATTTAGGGCAAAGTGTACTGAAAGTGCAGTTTTTGGTGATCCACTGAAACCTTTACGGGTTGTGGAAGATTTCACGGGTCGTAGAAGAGGGTCGTAACAAATTCAAGTGAAGGGTGACATTTTGAATGAGATTCTACAGGTGTACAAATGAGCCATAAACCAATCTATGAGTTGTAGAATTAAAGTCGTGCCATGAGGATAAGAAATTAGAAATTTGCTGAAAAGGTTACAGACGAAGGCCTCCACAAGCCATAGAATCTTAGACAGCCCGCAAATGTGTCTCATAAAAGATGCTCCAGTAGTATAGAAGACAGCCCACAAAACCCTGACTAAATGTCTTGGAACATTATACACCCCGTAGAAGTTGCCCATAGAGTGCGCCAACCCAGTTTTTCTAGTTTTATTTGATTTTGTATTTTAGACATTATAATTAGATTTTTAGGTTATTTTTCGACAAGTTTCTAGGATGTTCATAGTAGTTCATAGTTTTCAGCAGTTTTAGAGAGAGAAAATAATCTTTGTGTTCTTGATTCGTACTTTGTGAGTTCTATTGAAGAGTTAAATTTCTCGTTCCTAACTTCATTCATGTAAGTGCTCAATTATGTTGTTCCTTATCATGATTCTTGCATCTACACTAATTATAATTAGCTAAATCCACAACTACGGTTGTGGGAATCATGAAGGAAAAACAAAGTAAACCCAGATAATTTGTAATTCTTGGAAAGTGTGTAGAATGTATTAATTAATTCTCTCAATCTAAAATGATTTTTTAACGGTGTCCAACGTTAGAACTCTCCTAGTGTTACTTGTCGTATCAAGGAGGTAATGGATAGGAAAACAGAATAATTCACAGGAGTCGATTGATGATTTTTGGTCTAATCAACCAAATTTGATCAAGGGGAGGCTGTACTGGGACAATAGTTAAGGTTTAGTAGTGTCAAACCATGGAGATGGACCAAATCCTGTGGTGATATTTACCTTAAAACTGAATCAAAGTGTTTGGTAAACTTAACTTATAGTTCTACATCTACACACCGAAGAAGATTACAATTATCTGGTAATACTATGTTAGGGAATCATAGGGAACACATCACCTTAGTTAGCTCTTCTACTCATTTCATAGCACTTACATTAGTCTAGGTTTACCCCCCCAACAGTTAAGTAGGTTAATCACCCCACTTTGCAGTTGAACTATTCTGCAGTCTACCATATTCCCTGTCTGATTCGACCCTAACCTTAGTTAGATTAATTACTTGATAGAAACTGCTTTAACCTTAAAAAAAGGTGTAGCTTGAGTGATATCAAGTATTTTGGCATCGTTGCCGGGTAATACGACTAGAATTATTTAGTTCAGGTAATTTGGGGATTAATTCTTATTTCTCTAATTTTACATTTCTTATTGTATTTGTTTAGTGTGCAGGTGTAGTGTATACACAACACTTAGAGCCAAGGCAACCCCTTGACTCCATTTGACCCAGAGATGCAAATGACGCTGAGGAGAATAGCTAAGAACAATGTGAACAACGTAGTTGATGGTGTGATGAATGTGACACCCAATCCAAACAATGACAACCCACCTCCACTAAAAGCACCACCACAGGGTCCCCAAGCCGCAACAAATTAGTGGAAACAATATCGGCTTAACCCTATAGCAATAGCCATCACGGGAGCTATTGTGTTATATCTACTATTGAATGAGATAAAGTTTGTAGTGTCGAGTGGGTTGTTGTAAATGCTGCAGAATCGTGGGTTGCTCGTGGGACTACCAACAGAGGATCCACATAACTATCTACACAATGTTGTGTTCATCTGTAAGAGCATGATGGGAAACTAAAATTTGTCTATAGATGTCGTTGGGCTTCGTGTTTTCCCATTTTCCTTCACAAGAAATGCAATGCTATGGTTATCCGAGCTCTCACAAAGTTCAATCTCCACTTAGGAAGAATTGTAGAGGTCCTTTTTGGAGAGGTTCTTCTCAATCTCAAAGAAGTTGAAGTTGAAAGCAGAGATCAACAACTTCGAGCAGGTGTCTAGTGATTCACTCAGTACCACGTGGGAGAGATTTACTAAATGCTTGAAGAGTGTCCTAGACCACAAAATTGTTGATGAAGCCCTTGTGGAGATCTTTTACAAAGATTTGGACAAGAATAGTCAAGTTGTAGCTGACGCTATCATGGGAGGCTCATTCATAGGTTTTCCATTTTAGGAGGTTGCACAGAGGATGGAGAGAGTGGTCAAGATGAATCGCACATGGGGGACGAGAGACAAGTTTACTATAAAAAGCTCATTTTCAGTCAGTACCAGTTCAGCGTAAGCAGGGGCAAGTGAAGAAGTGACATAAGCGATTTCACGAATTAATACTAATGTGGAGTTGTTGATGAAGCAAAACCAGCAAAAAGTAAATGCAGTATCCCATCAGTCTCCACAACAACCCATGTTGGAAGAGCCTTATTATGAGGAGGACACTTGTTTTGTTATATATCAGATGGTGGGTTTCTGGACCAACGCCCAAGGGTCCAATCAAGACTTTTGGGTCCAAGGTCAAGAAAACCAAGGTCGATACTTTGGAAGAGATGGTACCTTCAGAGACAACAACAGAAGAGGCTTCTAGGGGCTAAGATAGAGATGTTCAATAGGGACACAAACATGGTTTAAGAAATGGTCTGTATTTTCCACTGCATAATCGAGATTTTGGTTCTTCCACATCTCGCATTGAGGAGATGTTTGATCGTTAGTTAAAGAAGGCTGACGCTTAAGATGAGACACTAAGGGGGATGAAGTCTTACATCTCCAATATTAATCAAAATATTAAGTCTCATTCAGTTGCTATTAAGCTTCTTGAGAAATAATTTGGTCTGATGTCAACTCAACTTAACCAATGCCAAAAAGGTACTCTGCCCAATAATATAGTTCAAAATCCAAAGAATGAGGGGCAATGCATGGCAATCATGACGCGTTGTGGAAAGCAGATTGATCCTCCAATGCCAGTAGATGATGATGATATTGGTGAGGAGATATGAAGATGTTGCAACTAGCGATGTTCGTGCTAAGGATGGGGAGAGTAATGTAACACCAACGCCATAAAAGTTGAAACCCATTCCTAGACCTCCTCGTTCCTTTCCTCAGAGACTCAAGAGGAAGGAGCAGGAAGATAAATTCAAGGACATCATCTCCATACTGAGATAACTCTCCATCAACCTCCCTATGCTTGAAACATTGGAGAAAATGTCTGGGTACACAAAGTTCATGAAGGACTCGGTCATAAAGAAGCAAACTGTGAGTCAGGAGCTTTCTCGAGAGCTCCAACATTGCAGTGCAATATTAGAAGGTCCTTGTGTAGAAGCAAGAGGATCCTGGAGCATTCATCATTCCATATACCATAAGTGATTTTGAGTTTGCAAGGGCACTATGTGATCTAGGTGCCAACATAAATTTGATGCCCCTTGCAGTATTCAGGAAGCTAGGCTTGAGAGATCCCACTCCTATAACTATGTAGTTGTTGATAACCGATAGAATAGTAAAAATTCCTATGGGAATACTGTATGATGTATTTATCAAAGTGGATAAATACATTCTCCACACAGACTTTGTGATCCTAGATTGCATGGTCAACTTAGAAGTCACAATCATCTTTGGAAGGCCTTTCCTATCTACTAGGAGAGCCTTGGTGGACATGTAATCTGGCCAACTCCAGTTTTGATTGAATGATGAAGAAGTAGGCCTTTCCTATCTACTAGGCGAGCCCTGGTGGACATGGAATCTAGCCAAATCCAGTTTTGATTGAATGATGAAGAAGTCATTTTTAATATATGTCAGTCAATGAAGCGGCCATATGAGCTGAAGATAGAGGTTTGGGCTATTGATGAAGTCTGAGTAATCAGATGGTCCAAGTCATGTCATGACAATAAATCAGGCACTACTTGGGAGGCAACCCAAGATACTGTGTAATATTAGTATTTTTTGTTTTGTTTTTAGGTTTTGGACTTGTAGGTAATTTAATGTTTACTTTATGGTTGTTATTTGTGGACATTGGACTGGTGACACATAAGGTAACAATGTGTTTTGTGCAACTTATGTAGGTACAAGACCAAGTCATCCAACTTGGGCTGAAAATACAAGAAGGAGTGATTCTACGGGTCGGGCATCATTGTACAACCCATATTACAGATCGTAGAACATTTTAGTGAGCCATCCTTATGTGCACTCCAGTCCACAAGCCAACTTAATGACACGTAGAAACAACTACGGGTCGTGAATAGGGATCATGGACCCTAGGTAATTGTTTTTCCTTTATTGACCAAGTATAGAAGGCTCTAAACCTGTTTACGAGTTGTATTTTATTATACGACTCTTGAATAGGGCCGTAGAACCTAGTCCCCAAACTATAGTTTCTTGCTTCCTATGAAACCAGGATCTACTAGTCGTATAATACTGTATGACCTGTAATTAGGTTTTCATAGAGTCAGGCCCAGGTTTTTAAACCCGACCCGATCAAAGTATATATTTGGGGTCAAATAAATTTTGACCCCATATTCTCAAAATTTCTAAAAATACCCCGACCCCCGATAAACCCTAATCGGTCCAACCCCCATTCCCGCTACCACTACACGTTTTTGGCGACCACACCAACTAGGGTTTTGGCCTCTTCTTCGACTCCTCCTTCAATTTCCACCAATTTTCATATGACTTTGTTGAGTTCTCGGCTTCACATTCTTGAACTATTGAACTTCATGATAATATTAGTTGAAAAATTGATGGGTATGGTGTTTTTGATGTGATTGAGTGTTGCCTTGGCTTGAATTTTGTGTCTAAAATTGAAATTGCATTGTTTGCCCATTTTTATAGTAAAATTAGTACCTAAAAAATATTTAGGTTGTCGTGTTTTACTTATATGTCATCACAAGTCCTTGGAATTTAATAAAATTTATTAAAATAGTTTACATGTGATTGCACGTACATGTTTGAATTGATGAAATCACCCAAATAATGTTGGACCATAAATTTAGCATGGAAAATGATGTTTGATAGGGTTAGTAAATTGCATGCGAGGGTTGGGTATTTGTATAAAATTGTGTGTGGTGCGTGAGTTCCTGCTTTGATACTGATAAGGTGGAAAAAGGTCATTTTAAGACCAATTTGATGAACATAGAAAGTTTAGGCTCTAGAAAAAATTACTTTACAAGGGTCTTATATTGCTCATGGATTAATCCAGGAGCCATAGGTGCCTCTCGTAGAAAATTCTAGTAACTTAAAATTTCTGGGGTATCATCAGAAAAGACATTCTACAAGTCGTAGATTATGCTAAGACTCGTAGATAGGTCTTGTAGGGGCCTTCTTGACTAAGATCAGACTTGTAGTCTCATCTATGACTCAATATATGACTCATAGAATATTCTACGATTCATACCTGGCGTTGTAGATGTAATTCTAGTAACTTAATTCCTGTGCACTATTTCTACGAGGGACTTTCTACAGCTCGTAGTTTGCACTACAACCCATAAATGGACCCTCACAGACCTTTGTATGCCCAGTACAATTATGAGTTTATTTTTCATTCTCAACTCGTGGGGTTGATCATGTTTGCTAAATGTTTGCTTTTAAGGTAATATGGCCCCAAAGCCGAGACATGATGTGATTAGAGTTATACGGGAGAGGTTGATTGACGAGCCCACAAATACTGAGGCCGTTCCTAAGACTAGTGGCTCAGTAGAGGAGCTTGACGTCCAACCAGATTCAGACGTCAAGCTAGGACTGTCATAGGCCACCACTAGACAGTCCGAACTAAGGTGATTATGGTCAGTTCTCCCAGTCTAACGAGAGAGGTGCCAAGGCCAACAGTTCTATACAAATGACCTTTTTCAGATCCGAGAAGGGGTCAGACTCAGCGTCTACTTTAGCCCCTCAAGCACCATCCTCACCTACTTATGCTAGATCTAGTCGGTGGTATGTTGAGGGCATACATGCTATCTTCTGAGAGGACCTATAGGTGAACGAGCATGGTCAACCAAATCATTCAATTTTTGAAGATCCATAGGTTATCATCACAGGATTAAAGAGTTTCCTAGGCTTGCAGGACACCATCACTAGATATAGGCTCCAGTGGTTGGCAGAGCCATCAGGGAAGTACTACTCGATCATGGTTAGTGAGTTTTTCGCCTCCTACGCCATCACAGTCTTCAACTCTCTTCCTAATGGGAAGAAACCCCTTGCCCATCTATGACTGACACATGTTATGGTGAGGGGTCGACAGGTGGATGTTTCAGAGACTACCATCCACCATATGCTATTTGGACCTGAGTTCTCAGACCCTAGGTTTACAATAGAGTTCAATCGAAGATTGGGGAGACCAGGGACTTAGCCATTTTGAGGGACCAGACTTAGTGAGCTGGAGTGATGAGATAGGTCACCACTTAAATTACAGCCGATGGATAAAACCCCGAGTGGGTAGGTATATCGGTTGAGCCCATCATGAAGGCTTTCCTTAATTTTCCTGCCAATGTTTTGTTGGCAGTTATGACATCGCAGATTTGGCCTACTTTTGCAGATAATGCCTTAACATCGGACCATGCAGATCTAGTTTCTAGAATCTTGGCTGGCTATGAGATAAATTGGGCCCTGCTGGTTGCCGAGCAGATTCATGAGGTTTACCTGAAGAGGTCCACCTCTATTACCTTTCTGTGCCTCATCTACAGATTATGCCTAGTGATGGGAGTGGAGAGTCTTCATTTGGTGGACATCGTCATAGAGGTTAATAGGATACTAGATGCCAACCTGATAAAGGCTCAAGATAATCTGGTGGCACTTCGGTGAGCACTATGACCTCCAGTCTAGATGCCAAAGATGTTCGCCCCATTTCCACTGACTGAGCCTTCTAGCACCACCACCACTGTTGTGCCTACTTCTAAGGGCCCCCCCAAAGGCAGAGACTAATGTAGAGAGGGAGCCCACTACTACTATTCCTACGCCAGAGGATGAACCCACTTATTTATTACCCATCGCCATGGTTCATGTCAATACCATCCATACAAGCCATGGAACAGAGACAAGCCCGTACTGAGTCACAGTTGGCTCAATAATTACAGTAGATTGGACCCTGGGTCCTCCAGGTCATTTTAGAGGCAGATGTCACGACCCGGATAGGGGCCTACATGTGACATGGCAAAGGAAAACCTGAAAGTCCTCGATTAAGACATCATAGCATCATCACACATATCATCGGTTCAGAAGTGCGAAAGCAAAACACATAGCACATAAGCTCTAAAGGAATCGGGCTTTGGACTCAAGATATGGGGATGTTTCCGGGAATGGGATAAACATGGATTTACATAACACATAGCAATTATCTCTAAGGGGTGGGTAAGTAGGACTCAAGCTATGAGGGCACACCGGGATTATGGGACTTTCCACATAAGCACATAGGCAATCACAATTCCTAACATCAAGTCATAAGCAAAATCGATACCATTCCCTAATCAAGGCTTATAATCATAACATTCCACAATGATAATATTCAACAATTACAAGCCGATGTACAAGAGTTTAGTTTGTCCAACAAGCCTCTACATAGATAAAGCGGGGCCTCGACATAGTTTGAGGCTCACCCTCAATACATAAGTAAAGAAAATAACATAACAAAACTAGGTAGATAGAAGGTGGCTATTGCCTTTGAAACAAAGGGCTCACCACAAACACAAGTCTTCAAGATTGTCACTCTTCGGGCAAAGGTAGATAGAGATCATCGCCGGCACATACATGGTTAGAACATGTACACAATAGTATGGGTTAGCACAATAAAGTACTAAGTATGCGGGCATACAAGTGCATATGCACATGAACCTATAACAACCTACATGGAAAGGGCACATATATAGAAGCGAATATAAGGAAGAATAATATAACAATATGCCATGAAATCATGATGCATAAAATGCCATAATGCTTTATATAGAGGGGATGGAACCATAGCTGACATTCAAATCCATGTGAGCTACAACATGAACTTGCCAAATGAAACACCTCCCATTGGATTGAAGGTGATTAATTGCCAAGGGTAATCCACACCACACCTTACAGGCCTCCCATTTTGGTGTGATGGACACCTTCCTTATGGGTCTCCCATTTTGGAAGGATTTACATAAAATAACATGTCATATCATATCAAAGAATACCTTATGGGTCTCCCATTTTGGTAGCAGACTATGGAGGCACATAGTTTCAGGAAAGGAGTGGGACCCTTGGGAATAGCCCATTTACTACTCCAATCCTTCTCGGTACTAAGTCATCATCCCACAAGAATACTTATACATATACATGCTTTTAAAATGAA
>JBCEWC010018627.1:0-11879 GCA_038996855.1 Solanum aculeatissimum
GAATTCCAAGTAGGTGATGCACCTACTTGTCACCTACTAGCTTAATTTAGTCAAGCAAGCAGCTCATAAATTTTACTTTGTTTCCCCTATCCTTGATCCCCCGTGTTGTATCTTAATATCTCACTTTAAACTTCAACTCAATTAGCACTTTGTTATTCCGAATTTAAATGTTATCATCGAGCTTAACTTGGACTTGCACCCACTAAAACATGTGGGACATTGTATCACCTCTAACCCAATTCAAATTACCTCCATCCATATGAAAATTTTAGTCCACCACCTATACCACAAGGTTTCATCAAGTGTCATATAAATAGTACTAACATGTGAAAAATACGGGGTGTTACAATATGGTTGAGATATTGAGACACTGACCATATGTAGACATTAATGAAATTATGATATGAATGATATTGAGACATTGATGAAATTATGATATGGATGCTATTGAGACACTGATGATATTAAGATATTGATGGTATTGAGATATTAAGATCGTTTTGATATTGATACTATTATATGATTTTGATCCTGCATCTTGCATCTATCATTATTATCTGTGCGTTGATACTTATGATAGCTACGATTGAGACATGAGTAAGGTATCATGTGGGTTGGTGGTTGAGGTATCTATTGGTCGAGCTGAGTAAACAAGTCGGCAGTCTAAGGTCTCTTCCAGGCAGGTGGGTATTAGCCAAAGGTCAATGTACACAGGTACATGGTACATGTGTGGCCCCCATTGGTTCTGACTGAGGTAGATGTAATGACCCAAAAAAATTTCTATTTCATAATAATTGGTCAAGTTTAGTGTTGGATTCATCATGGTTGAATTTTTGTAGTCACGCATTGTATTTAAGTGATCGGGTTCAAAGGGATTGTTTTGGTGAAAGATTGTAAGGTCGTTTAGGCAGCACTAACTTTGAAGAGAATATATCTTGGTACGAGATGAACTATATGGGATATTATATATCAAATCGAATATCTTCAAGTTATCTTCGCAATGCAATTGGTTTCACTCAATTCAGAGTTTGGATGTGGAAGTTATGGCCCCTACAGTGAGACTACCCATATTTGGAAGTATGCTGGAAAAGGATTCAGGATGAAGTCCAAGTAGGGGACAATGAATCGTTTGGTGGTTCACGGTCCATGGTGTGTCTTGTGGGTTGATCCAGTGGGCTCCCTTGGAGGTGGGACCAAGACCTAGACCAAGTGGAACTCCACGGACCACTTCACAGACCGTGTGAGCCTTCACGGTCCATGAGGGTTCCCGTGAAGTGATCCAGAGAGTTGGCCAAGGCTCGGGGATGGACTCCAAACTAAGTGATGCTCTACGGACCAGTACACGTTCTATGTGAAGCTACATGGTCTGTGTGGTCCCTCATGAGTTGGTCCAGAAAGTTCCCCAAAAGTTCAAGCCGAATTCGAGACCAAGTGAGGTCTCACGAATATGCTCACGGTTCGTGAGCCTCTGGATGACCCCTGGGCAACTTCTGTGAGGCCCTATTTTCTGTGATCTAGCCCTTTTCATTAATGGTTCATTCGTAATTTAGTTTAATCCTATTCCCCTTTTAGCCTTTCTAATCTGTCCTATCACCCCTTAATCAAACCCTTATCCCCTTTCATTCATTCTAACACTCTTCAATCCTCAACGAAATTCTCTCAATCCTCTTGACCTCCATTGATGAAAGCTTGAAACAATTTTAGGATATTCATCTCTCTTGCAAAATCATCTAATTCCCTTGGCTAATTTCAAGATATGTGGGATAGATTCATGGATTCCCTTTCATCCATGAAGACCCAAGAACCCTTGTCTTTAATTTATTAATTTAAGCTTTTATTTAATTATGAGTTCTTTAGATTTTAATGTATTTACTTGAATTGAGTTGTGGGCTATAGAAATTATGTAATTTAAAGTTAATTAAAGTTTGAAATTCTTGAATTATATTGAAACTCTTGAAGTTTTAATGTGCAGGTAACTTTGATGATTTAATATGCATGGCTAAATTGCATTATGCTTTTAATTGGGATTTTCATCATGAATTATGTTGAATTATCTATTGAATTGTGGTTTAAGGTTTGAATCTCCATTACCCATGCATTTGATTCCTCACTCATGGCATAAGCATTGAAGTACGTTTATGATGAAATTCTTGATAAAGGCATGGCCCTCTTGTTATGATATGATATGTTAAGACTTGTGATCACATAGTCTCTTGTTATGGCACTTTGAGATTTATGGGTGCTTGCACCATTTTGATATGTTATGAAGGTTTGATATGATAATCTATGTAGTTGAGCTACTCCTATTGCATTGATATGGAAATGGTTTTGGAAAATCTTGTTGGATTTTGAGCCTAAGTATGGATATGGATTTTGATAATGATATGGTTTGCTCAATGATGCATAGTTTTGAAAAGAGTGTAAACCTTCCGTTTTGAAAGGCTTGCATGTATATATACATATTCCCGTGAGATGAGGCTTAGCACCGAGGGATTAGAGTCGAGGTGGACTAGCTCCAAGGGTCCATACTCCTTTATGTCAAACCTTGTACCAACATGGGATTTCTCCCTAGATGGGATGACTTGTTATGTTTTCCCTTTTTGAAGGGTGACTAGGGATCTACCTAGCAAGTAGTCTGAATCCAAGTAGTAGCTCGCTCGATTTCCCTCTGTTGTCAGTTGAGGTCACATCCCCGCTATAATATGATATCTAGGTTACATTTCATGCATCATGGCATGGCATAATGTTATGATATATTTACCTTTGGCTACATGCATTCATTTTGTATCACATGTCCCCTTGTCATCTTGCTTGGTCGTATTATTATGTCATATGCATTGTATGCCCACATACTTAGTACTTTATTATGCTAACCCATACTCTTTTTCTACATGTTCTAACCATATAATGACCGGTGACGACCTCTATCTACCGTTGGACGACGAGTGATAACTTTGAAGCCCTTTTCTTCTGGTGAGCCCTTTTGTTCAAGGGCAATAGCTACTTTCCATCTTCCGTGCATTGTTTTCTTTTATTTATTTTATGACTTGAGGGTGAGCTCGGATTATGTCGAGGCCCCGTCCTATCTTATGTAGAGGTTATGTTAAACATGTGAAACTCTTACACGTTGTATTATGTTTTGTTAAGATATTATGACTATTGAAGCTCTATTATGGTAGTGAAGTTCTGATTATGCTTATGACTATGTATTGGCTTGTCAATGTTAGGATGTGCTTATGTGAAAAGTCCCCTAACCCGATATGCCCCACAACTTGAGTCCTACTTACCCTTCCCTTAGAAATACTTGTTATGTGCTATGTGATCCACAATCCTCCCATTCCCCACAACGTTCCCATAGCTTGAGTCCAAAGCCCCATTTCCCCAAGAACTATACGCTATGTGCTTACTTTTTTTTGTGCTTTTGAACCGATGATGTGAGTTATGATGCTATGATAATTTGATCGAGGACTTTTGGATTCCCCTTCGCCATGTCACATCTAGGCCCCATTTCTGAGTCGTGACAAATACGATATCAAAGCCCAAAGTTTGTAAATGATCCTCGGAGTCCAACATATCGCGTCAAGTAGAGTCTTTTTCATGGGTGTGATACGCGTCATGCCTATGAACTGGAGGCTATGATGACATTTTAGTAATTTGTCTCAATTCATTGTATCCTTATGTCATGTTGTGAGCTGTTACGATAAATTTACTAAACTCTTGGTAATTTTGTCGCTCTTTCAGAACATGCCTCCCGGAAGAGCTCCCTTTCCCCGTCAGGCTCTCGACTACGAAGAACAAGTGACCCATCACGAATTTAGAATGTGGTGTCTATGTTGGCCCAAGCAGTGGCTAACCATACCTGGCCAGCTAATCCCACAACTGTTGGTACTCTGGCCTCTAGGGTAAGAGATTTCACTCGGATGAACCCTCCGGAGTTCTTTGGTTCAAAGGTGGACGAAGATGCTCAAGAGTTCATTGATGAACTCACTAAGGTGTTAACCATCATGGGTGTTAGTTCTGAGGAAAAGGCTAAGTTGGTTGCGTATCAACGGAAAGATGTGGCCCTGGTGTGGTTTTGGATGAATGGGGTGGTTTAGAAGGCGCTTTTCGATCTGCGTTCCCTCGGAGTGATCAATTGTTAGTGGAGAGGATGGTTGATGTCAAGGTTGATTGAGAAGAGTTCAAAATGACTTTCCTTGACCGGTTCTTTTCTTCTTGAGCTTAGGAAGCCAAAATGACTAAGTTCATCAATCTCCGACTAGGTGGTATGACTATGAGGGATTATTCTCTCAAATTTACTAAGCTCTCTAAGTATTCTCCAATGCTTGTATCTGACCCCGAGGCAAGAATGCACAAGTTTATTTTAGGTGTCTCAGATTTAGTGGTAGTAGGTTTGGCCGATTTTATCAAGGCCAAGGTTCAAATATGGGGGTTGCTAATCCAAGAGTTGCTAATCTAAGCCACAAATTGGGGGTGGTCCCCGAATTCCCCATTGTGGCCAATGTGTTGGTAATCACGTGGGTGAATATAGGAGAGTCACGGGTAATTGCTATGTATGTGGTAGTTTGGACGATAAAATCTCTAATTGTCTAGAAAAAGTGAAGAAGAATCAAGCGGCTCTAGGTGATCAAGGGAAACCGAAGGCTCCAGTTGGTGGTGCTTCTAGGAATAACTGAATTTATACTCTTCATGCCCGACAAGAGGTGGAGGAAGCTCTAGATGTCGTGACTAGTATGTTAAAAATCATTGGTTTTGATGTTTATGCTTTACTTGATTTGGGTACAAACTTATCTTTTGTGACTCATCTGTTAGCTGTTAAATTTGGTTTGAGTCCTGAAACCCTAAGGGAACCTTATTCAGTGTATACCCCCATGGGTGAGTCTATTGTTGCCCAAAAAGTGTATCGTGGTTGTCCTGTTACTGTATTGCATAAAGTGTTCCCCGGTGACCTTGTAGAACATGAGATGTATGATTTTGATATTATTCTTGGTATGGATAGGCTGCATGCATCGTATGCCTCGGTTGATTGTAGAACTAGGCAAGTTAAGTTCTACGTTCCTAATGAACCCATGTTGGAGTGGAAGGGTAGTGATTTCGTGGTTAAGGGTTGATTTATTTCCTACCTCAAGGCTCGGAAGATGATTTTTAAGGGGTGCACTTATCACATTGTACGGGTTAGAGATGTAGAGGGTCAGTCACCTATGCTTGAATTGGTTTCGGTGGTTAATGAGTTTCCCGATGTGTTTCCCAAGGACTTGCCCAGTATTCCTTCTGATAGAGAAGTAGATTTTGGCATAGATCTTCTTTTGGATACATAACTATTTCTATCCCTCCTTATCATATGGCCCCGGCGAAATTGAAGGAATTGAAAGATCAATTGAAATATTTGCTAGAAAAGGGTTATATTAGGCCGAGTATCTCACCTTAGGGCGCTCCCATGTTATTTGTGAGGAAGAAGGATGGGTCACTCCGGATGTGTATTGATTATCAGCAATTGAACAAGGCGACCTTTAAGAATAGGTACCCGTTGCATAGAATTGATGATTTGTTCAACCAACTTCAAGGAGCTACTCATTTCTCTAAAATAGACCTTCATCCAAGTTATCACCAGTTGAAGGTGAGGGAGTATGACATTCCCAAGATGGCCTTTCAGACTCGTTATGGTCACTTTAAGTTTGTGGTGATGTCATTTGGGTAGACCAATGCTCCGATGGTGTTTATGGACCTTATGAATTGAGTGTGCAAGTCGTTCTTTGATAATTTTATGGTGGTCTTCATCGGTGACATCTTTTTTTACTCCCAAAATGAGTAGGAGCATATGGATCTCTTGAGGTTAGTACTTCAAAAGTTGAGGGAGAAGCATTTGTGTGCCAAGTTTAGCAAATGTGAGTTTTGGTTGGGAGAAATTGCTTTCCTTGGTCATGTGGTGTCCGTGGATGGCATCAAGGTTGACCCCAAGAAAATCGAAATGGTAAAGGATTGGCCTAGACCGTTTACTCCTTCGGATATTCAGAGCTTTCTTAGCTTGGATGATTATTATAGAAGGTTTGTTGAAGGGTTTTCCTGTATAGCGTCTCCATTGACTAAGTTGACTCAAAAGAAGGCCAAATTTGTGTGGTCAAATGAATGTGAGAAAAGTTTCCAAACTTTGAAGGATCGACTTACATCGGCTCCGATTTTGACTTTGCCAAATGGGTTAGATGGGTTTGTGGTATATTGTGATGTGTCGCATATTGGGTTGGGTTGTGTGCTTATGCAACATGGTAAGGTGAAAGATTATGCGACCCGACAATTGAAGATGCATGAGCAAACCTATCCGACCCATGATCTTAAGTTGGCAGCGGTGTTGTTTGCTTTGACAATTTGGTGATATTATTTGTATGGGGTTCATGTGGATGTCTTCACCGATCACAAGAGTTTACAATATGTGTTGACCTAAAGAGACCTTAATTTGAGGCAAAGGAGATAGTTGGAACTTCTCAAGGATTATGATATGGGTGTTCTTTATGACACCAGCAAAGCTAATATTGTGGCGGATGCCCTTAGTAGGCTCTCTATGGGAAGTGTTACACATGTGGATGAGAGGAAGAAAGATATAGTGAAGGATGTACACCGTTTGGCTAGGTTGGGTGTAAGTTTGGCCGAATCCGACAACGGTGGAATCCTTGTTCAAGGAGGATCCGAGTCGTCTGTAGTGGTTAATGTTAAGGCAAAACAAGACTTAGATCCCTACTTAGTTGAATTGAAGAAATTGGTTTTTGAAGGAAAGATTGAGGTTTCTCCCAAGGGGGAGATGGTGTGTTATGGTACCAAGGTTGATTATGTGTTCGGGATGTTGATGGCTTAAAGGAGATTATCATGAAAAAGGCTCATAACTCTCAATATTCTATTCATCCGGGATCTACCAAAATGCACCGAGATTTGAGAGAGTTGTATTGGTGGCACGGAATGAAGAAGTACATAGCCAAGTTCATGTTAGAATGTCCTAATTGTCAATAAGTAAAAGTGGAACATCAAAGGCCCGGTGGCTTGACCCAAGATATCGAAATTCCTAATTGGAAGTGGAAAGATGTGAACATGGATTTTATGGTTAGGTTAACCTGTACTCGGAGACAATTCGACTCTATATGGGTTTTGGTTGATAGGATGACCAAGTCGGCTCACTTCTTACTGTTTAAGACTACCTATAGTGCCGAGGAGTATGCCAAGGTGTATATTCAGGAGTTGGTGAGCTAGCATGGTGTGCCGAGATCTATTATATCGGATCGTGGTACTCAATTTACTTCTTATTTTTGGAAGTCTTTCCAAAAGGGACTTGGTACTAAGGTCAAGTTGAGCACCGCATTTCATCCTCAAATTGAAGGACAAGCCAAAAGGACGATTCAAACCTTGGAAGATATATTTAGGGCTTGTGTGTTGGAATTCAAAGGAAATTGGGATGATCATCTACCTCTCATTGAGTTTGCCTACAACAACAGCTTCTATGTTAGCATTGGCTTAGCCCCATTTGAAGCATTGTATGGTAGGAGATATAGATCTCCGGTTGGTTGGTTTGAAATAGGTTAGGTGGCCTTGCTAGGCCCGGATTTGGTTGTTGAAGCCATTGAATAGGTGAAGTTGATTAGAGAGAGATTGAAGATGGCCTAAAGTCGACAAAAGTCTTATTTGGATGTTAGGAAGAGGGATCTCGAATTTCATGTTTGTGATTGGGTGTATATGAAGGTGTCTCCCGTGAAAGGCATCATGCATTTTGGCAAGAAGGACAAGTTGAGCCCCCGATACGTCGGACCTTATGATATTGTGGAGCGGGTTGGCAATGTAGCTTATAGGTTGGATTTGTCTTTGGAAATGAGCTCTATTCATCCGGTGTTCCATGTTTCTATGTTGAGGAAGTTGGTTAGTGACCTTAAGGAAACTACACCTTTGGTGGGCGTGACGGTTGAAGAGAATTTAACCTATGAAGAAGTGCTAGTTGAGATTTTGGATAGACAAGTGAAGTGGCTTTGCAACAAAGAGGTAGCTTAGGTCAAGGTTCTTTGGAGGAACTAAGATGTGGAGAGTGCAACTTGGGAAGCGGAGTTGGATATGATGGAGCGATATCCCTAGCTCTTCCAATCCACTCAAGCCTAAGGTACTAGGTTTTATCCCTTCTAATGGTCCTAATTCTTTAAATTCTTGAGTTGCATGACATTGCATGCATACATGAGCAAGAAAATGAATTAAATGATGTATTGACATGGGTTTTGAATAACTTTTGAAATGATGCATGATCCATTATGAGTTGTGGTTTAAAATGTTTCATGTTGATTGATGTCCTTAAGCCTAGTTTTAGCCCATTCGAGGACGAATGTTCCCAAGGGGGAGATGATGTAACGACCCAAAAATTTTTGAATTTCATAATGGTTGGTCAAGGTTTGTGTTAGATTCATCATGGTTGAATTTTGGTAGTCATGGGTTGTATTTAAGTGGTCGGATTCAAAGGGATCGTTTTGGTGAAAGGTTGTAAGGCCGTTTTGGCAGCACTGACTTTGAATAGCTATATATCTTGGTACGAGATAAACTGTGTGGGCTATTATAAATCAAATTAAAGCTCTTTGAGTTATATTCGCAACGCAACTGCTTTCACTCAATTTGAAGTTTGGATGTGAAAGTTATGGCCCCTACAGTGAGACTGCTGGTATTCGGAAGTATGTTGAAAGGGATTCAGGACGAAGTCCAAGTAAAAAACCACGGACCATTTGATGATTCATGGTCCATGGTGTGTCTTGTGGATTGATCCAGTGGGATCCCTTGGAGGTGAGACCAAGCCATGGACCAAGTGGAACTCCACGGACCACTTCATGGTCCGTGTGAGCCTTCATGGTCCGTGAGGGGTCCCGTGAAGTGATCTAGAGAGTTGGCCAAGGATCGGGGCTGGACTTCGAACCAAGTGATGCTCCACGGACCAGTACACATTTCGTGTGCAGCTACACGATCCGTGAGGTCCCTCGTGAGTTGGTCCAAAAAATCCCTCAAAAGTTTAAGCCGAAGTCGAGACCAAGTGAGGTCTCACGGACAGGCTCATGGTCCGTGAGCCTCTGGACGACCACTGGGCAGCTTCCGTGAGGCTTTATTTTCTGTGATCTAGTTTATTTCATTAATGGTTAATTCGTTATTTAGTTTAATTCTATGCCCCTTTTAGCCTTTCTAAGGTCTCCTAACACCCCTAAATAAAACCCTAATCCCCTTTCATTCATTCTGACACTCTTCAATCCTCACCAAAATTCTCTCAAGCCTCTTGACCTCCATTGATGAAAGCTTGAAGAAATTTGGGAAAAATCATCTCTCTTGTAAAATCATCCTATTCTCTTGGTTAATTTCATGGTATGTGAGATTAATTTCATGGATTCCCTTTCATCCATGAAGACCCAAGACCCCTTATCTTTAATTTATGAATTTAAGCTTTTCTTTATTTATGGGTTCTTTAGATTTTGATGTATTTACTTGATTTGAGTTGTGGGCTGTAGAAATTAAGTGATTTAAAGTTTATTTAAGTTTGAAATTCTTGAATTGCTTTGAAACTCTTGAAGGTCTACTGTGCATGTCCCTTTGATGATTTAATATGCATGGGTAAATTGCATTATGCTTTGAATTGAGATTTTCATCATGAATTATGTTGAATTATCTATTGAATTGTTATTTAAGGTTTGAATCTCCATTACCCATGCATTTGATTTCTCATTCATGGCATAAGCATTGAAGTACGGTTATGATGAAATTTTTGATAAGGGCATGGCCCTCTTGTTATGATATGATATGTTGAGACTTGTTATCACATAATCTCTTGTTATGGCACTTTGAGCTTTATGGGTGCTTGCACCATTTTGATATGTTATAAGGCTTGATATGATAAGCTATGTAGATGAGCAACTCCTATTGCATTGAGATGGAAATGGTTTTGGAAATTCTTGTTGGATTTTGGCCTAAGTATGGATATGGATTTTGATAATGATATGGTTTGCTCAATGATGCATGGTTTTGAAAAGAGTGTAAACCCTCCTTTTTAAAAGGCTTGCATGTATATATATGCATTCTCGTGGGATGAGGTTTAGCACCGAGGGATTGGAGTCAGGGTGGACTTGCTCGAAGGGTCCGTACTCCTTTCCGTCAAACCATGTTCCAACATGGAATTTCTCCCTAGATGGGATGATTTGTCATGTTTCCCCTTGTTGAAGGGTGACTAGGGATCTACCTGGCAAGTAGTCCAAATCCAAGTAGTAGCTCGCTCGGGTTCCCTCTGTTGTCGATTAAGGTCACATCCCCGCTATAATATGATATCTATGTTGCATTTCATGCATCATGGCATGGCATATTGTTATGATATATTTACCTTTGGCTACATGCATTCCTTTCATATCACTTGTCCCCTTGTCATCTTGCTTAGTCGTATTATTATGTCATATGCATTGTATGCCCACATACTTAGTGCTTTATTGTTCTAACCCATACTCTTTGTCTACATGTTCTAAACATGTAGGGATCGGTGACGACCTTTATCTTTCGTTGGACGACGAGTGATATCTTTGAAGCCCTTTGCTTGTGGTGAGCCTTTTTGTTCAAGGGCAATAGCTACTTTCCATCTTCCGTGTATTGTTTTCTTTTATTTATTATATGATTTGAGGGTGACCCCAGATTATGTCGAGGCCCCGTCCTATCTTATGTAGAGGCTATGTTTGACATGTTAAACTCTTACACGTTGTATTATGTTTTGTTGAGATATTATGACTATTGAGACTCTATTATGGTAGTGAAGTTTTGATTATTCTTATAACTATGTATTAGCTTGTGAATGTTGGGAATGTGCTTATGTGGAAAGTCCCCTAACTTGGTATGCCCCATAGCTTAAGTCCTACTTACTCTCCCCTTAGAAATACTTGTTATGTGCTATGTGATCTGTGATCCTTCCATTCCCGGCAATGTCCCCATAGCTTGAGTCCAAAGCCCCGTTTCCCCTAGAACTATGTGCTTTGTGCTTACTTTTCTTTTTGCGCTTTCGAACCAATGATGTGAGTGATGATTCTATGATGGCTTGATCAAGGACTTTTGGGTTCTCTTTCTCTATGTCATATCAAGGCCCCACTTCCAGGTCGTGACAGTAGGTAACCATATCTGATCAGCGTATTTGTATCTTAGGACAGACATACATCAGTATATTTGACATTACATCGCATAACACACATCTCATGCCATTCACCTCATTATTGATATTGTTGTATGTAGTATACTTATCTTATCCCTAGTTGTGAGTAAATGTTGGATCTACTTATATACTTGCGTATTATTGAGATATCATGTCAAATGATGAGTATCTATATATATTACTATAATTTGTATATTGTATTGTGCTGGAACGTTTCTGAGTGCAGGTTTGTAGTTCGGCGGATTGTGGTTGGGATTTAAGGAGTTACTTGTGTTCTTGATTGCTTTACTTTAGGTTAGTTCTATTTCACTGAGTACCCTATTGTTTGGTACTCACCCCTTGCTACATTTTTCTAGTTTGTGAGCCCTGTCCATCCTGCTAGATTTCTCAATTCGGGATCGAGCTTTTGGATATTCCTTGAGGTAGCTGCTTCAGTCCCCAGTAGACCTTTGAGGAGTCTTTATTATGTTGTATTTTATTTGAGAACTAGACATATGAGAATTTTATTTCTTTTGAGTATTCTATATTTAAAGACTTGAACATGTGACACCAGTTCTTGAGATGGTTGTAGTATTTTTCTTCCGCATTCATATATCTTTTTAGACTATTTATCTTTCACTTTATTTATTGTCACGACCCGAATAGGGGCCTAGATGTGACATGGCGAAAGAGGACCCGAAGACCCTCGATCAAGCCATCA
>JBCEWC010018628.1:0-11879 GCA_038996855.1 Solanum aculeatissimum
TGTGTATTATCCCTATAAATTTCTATTGCCACTCATTTTCCTTTTATCTCCTAGGGGATTCTTCTCTTGATCAATATTTTCTCGTAAGGTTTTCCATATAATCCATAATTGTAAAATTTAGATCATAGAAGATCCGACCTCTAGATCCACATCCGAATCAGACACCCGTACCCGAGTCCGAACAACTTAGATTTTGAGAGCCTTACTGTCGTTTTTCAGGTTCTTAATTCCCATACCCCATATATTTTTTCCAATTTGGGTAAGCTTGTAGCTCTACCAATTTATACTCCATTGGCATGGTAAATACAAAATATTATCGTGCAACACAGATTAAATGTATTAAAATGATTTCAACTTTTCCATTTCAGTAATATGAAGTTATTAGCGACCCATTTATGTTCATCTTGAATCCGTATATTTGTGAAACATCTAATATCTGGTGACACCTTCACTTTTAATGTTTTTTTAAAATTAGATTTGGGCTCATGGCCCGTATTATTGCATTTAAAAATCTAACACAATCCATTACAAAGGAGAACCCGACCTGCCCAGGCCCAGTCAAGTGTTCAACGACCCCTATAATATAGGGTTTCCTAAAAGTAACTCTCCATTTCCTTCGAGTCTTTCCCTCTTCCAGAAGCTGCTCTGCACTGTAGCTCTCAACACCGAATTGCTTCTCCTTTTTTTTGGGTGATTAATGTTCTCCATTGATGTTACCTTCCTGATGATGTCTATCCGATCTCTCAACTATAAGTAACAACCTTCACTTTTAATGTTAGAGAATTGCTCAAGAGCTGTAATTGTTGAAGATATGCATTTTTTTAATTAAACTTTTGGGTTAGTGACTCAACTTTATTTCATCTAAAAAAAAAAGTTGGGCTAAAAATGGCCCAATTTACAACCCGTCTAGTACAAAGTAGTCTAAAGGTCGGATGTTACACCGACCTTGGATGTAATAAAGAGGAAACCTTATTTGTTTTCCTAATTTTGGCTCCACATCTACTCTATCAGATATCCGCCGCTTCTCATGCCTCTTTGGATTCCGACCTGGCAGTTCCTCTTCCTACGCTTCTCGGTCTCTAATTTCCTTCGTTTTCTTCTTACGATGATCTCTATATTCAGCTGTCAAAGGTATATCATGGCTCCTCTCTCTTGTGATTGTGTAGATCTGCTGTCCCTTAATAAGCATTTTACTGTTCAGGTGTCGGCTCCTGTGGAAATCCTCTTCTCAAGAGTCAAGGCCCCATCCTCATGTCTGACCATGTGAGTAATCTATACCCCTTCTTCTTTTGTAATCTGTCCTCCTTCTCCTTTTGTGAAATGATTTCCCTTATCAGAATGCCTAAAGGACACAATGAGCTATTTGTGTGGCTTTTGACATGGTCTTTGTGTAGATGCATCTCTGGATCCTTTAACTGGTTATGGCTCTTCCCCTTTTGTTGGTTTTGCACTTTTTGGGAGCTGGTTAGCCTAGGTGTAGCTAGGTTTTGCACAACACTTATTTTGGCCTTCTGATGTTGTAAATATCTGTTCTGTGCAAACTCATGGCCATGTAATTAGTGTTGATACTGCTTGCTAATACTTTTTTTTAATTAAACTTGGGCCAAGGGACCTATTTTTATTAATTCAATCAAAAAAGGTCCATGTGTAAACCAAAATGTGGCCAATTTTTACAATGTTGAGTCTGGTCCAAAAGGAATCGACTCTGATGAGATAAAAGAGGATAGGGGAAGGAAGGGTTTCTAAAAGGGGAACTCCTTCCAAGAGCGACCTTCCCTCTCCTCTAGAGTGCAGCTGAGAGGTTTGAGGATATTTCAGTGGTGTCCCTTTTAGAGCTACCGTCTCGTGGCCTTCTGGATCTGTAACTTCTTGCATCTCTACAATCATGGATTCTTGACTATCAGCTTCTGAAGGTTGTCTTCTTCCTTGTCTCCTCTTCTTGTTCTTTTCCGCTTCTTTTCTGATAATCTTTTGTAGGTGGTTTGTCCGGTGAAACTCGTACCATGAAGAACTCGGGTTCTTCAAAGCATTCCAGATCCTGTGAGTACCTTTTAAAGCTTTGACTACCAGTCGTTCTTTCTGTTCCTCTTATCACCATCAAATTTTTTATCAGGCCGTCCAGGGGAGAAAAAGGGTTGTTCGCGTGACAGCAGGAGGGTTCTGAGATTGCATGTGCAAAACTCCAACCTGGTGTAGTTCTTCCTCTTGCTGGCTTTTTGCTACTTTTTGGGTGCTGACTTAGCCTAGGCTTAGTAAGTTCTTTTGGGGAAATACATCCATAGATAGAAGA
Source organism: Solanum aculeatissimum (assembly GCA_038996855.1). Taxonomy (NCBI): domain Eukaryota; kingdom Viridiplantae; phylum Streptophyta; class Magnoliopsida; order Solanales; family Solanaceae; genus Solanum; species Solanum aculeatissimum. Next base: position 2,291 of record JBCEWC010018628.1, read on the forward strand.
AAACATTGTTTCTTTTGGGGGAATACATCCATACCCACCGGCCCATCTTATTTTTGTTAAAACTACCTAACCCTATCAGACCCCAAATACTTGTTTCCTAATCCTACCCTGTCTCTTGCTCTTCTCCAAGCAATGTCTCTGGGAGCTGCGACGAACCCGACCTTCCGTCTTCTGCAGCTCTGGATCTTCAATCATCTCCCTGATCGTGTACCGACCATTTACTTAAGTAGAAGATAAGTAAATGGTATACCCTCATAGGTATCCTATCTCCTTTTCTCCACTCTTTATCTTTCATAATCTCTTCTACTTGTTGTTCCAGTGGAAATGGGTATTCAAGTGGTGACTACAGAGGTGCTTGACCCCGTGTTCCATTGCTGCTATTCTGTGTAAGTCCTTTGCCTTACCTCCATTTTTCCCTTTCCCCTTTTCATCGATTCTTATGTGTATTTGTTCTCCAGTTGGGAGCAAAGGAGATAAAAGGAATGATCATGCCTTCACCCTTCCAAAAAAGGATGGAGATATGAATATCCTTTTTTCCTTGCTTTCCTGGTGAGTAAATTAATAGTATTTTACATAATATCAAACCAGTCCCAAAGATGGAAATTTAACACAGATTTGGAATCAAGATTATGTGTTTGGTCCCCAACACGACTTTCTATTATCACCAATTTCATCGTAACCCCCAAGTTCCTCTTTTATCATCTCATCCTTCATGCTCTAATTTTGTCTCTATATACTTTTGTCTCACTGTTCTTCTGTCCTGATCCATTTTGCAAAGAATGGAGTGTGTTTCCTTGACCCCTAGGTGTTTACATTTTACAAGCATATGGAGAGGAAAAAGAATTCAAGATTCGTTCAATTTTTGGTCTTTTGCTTCAGATCTTGAGAACTCCTCACCACTACTGAATTAAAGCTGCGATTCAACAGAAGGAAGAAGATAAAAATTTCCTCGTAATTTTGATCTTGCCTTCACTTTTACGGTCGGTGACCGAGTCCAAACAACCGGTTCTCAGGACCCACAAACCAGTTAACAAGAACAACACAAAACGACAATCTCCGGCATGGCTCCATCTCCGGTGAACAACAAGTAGAAGCTTCGAAATTCCGGCGGTAACTGTGGAAAGATCTGCCGTAACAATTTCTGGGATAAAATTATCACCAGTGGCGTCCAGTTCTCATCACAAAACTAACCCAGGTTCAATCGTTCCCCTTCTTCTCTTTACTTCTTGATTTTTGTGTAGTAACTTGCATGAAATTTTTGTGGTTTCTTATCTTTCTTGTTGTATTTGTTGTTGTTTAACCGTTGGAACAGAAAAATAAAGTGATCGACAAAGGAAACTAAGAAGCAGAAGAGAATAAGAAGTATTGGTTGAAAATGACTGTATTTCTTTTATTCAGTCTTTTCCTATTTATAATCAAAATTAAGAAACAATAAAACGTCTAGCTACTAAATTTTAGTCACTAATAACAGAAAATCAGCAACTCCTAAAAGCTAGCAACAATTATTTATATCATTCAAAATAAAACAACTTCTGCTATCTTGCAGCACTCTTAAACACATGTTTAACACTCCTCCTTTAGATGCTGCAAACTCCAAGTTACTCTCTGAGAATCTCGAACTTGCTAGCTGGTAGCAGTTTGGTAAACACATCAGCAACTTGATAGCAGTAAACTAACTTAACAGAACCGTTCTTCTGCACTTCCCTTAAGAAGAATAACTTAATGTTGAAGTATTTGGTTCTGCCGTGAAAAACTGAATTATGAGAAATACCTATTGTAGCTTGATTATCAACCAAAATCTGTGTATCTTCATTTTACTCAAACTGAAGATCACTTAATATTTTTCTCAACCAAAGTGCTTGATTCACTGCAGCTGTTACAGCAATAAATTCTGCTTCAGCAGTAGATTGAGCCACTATCTCCTGCTTTTTTGAACTCCAAGAGGACATACCTCATCCAAGACTAAAACAGTATCTAGAAGTGCTTTTCATGTCATTTAAGGATCCTGCCTAGTCACTGTCAGAAAATCATCATAACTTGAAGACATAGAGTTAGTTAAGAGTCTTAAGAAGAGAAATTAATATTGCGTGTGTTCATGAGATCAGATGGTTAGGCACTAAAGTACGGGATGTGGACGAGTTGAAATTATGGTACTCTGGTGGATCTAGGGATAGAAATGGAGTAGATCTCCTAGTAGATGCGGACCTTAGGGAGTATGTGGAGGTCAAGAGGATAAATAATAGGATGATGTCTATTAAACTTCTAACGGTAGACATATAGTGAATGTAGTTAGTGCCTATACGCCTTAAGTGGGCCTGGATGAGGAAGTCAAAAGCTCTTTTGAGAGGATTTGGATGTGGTTGTGAGAGATATACTGGACACAAAAAAGATCTTCATAGGGGGAGATTTTAATGGACATATCGGTGCAACTTCTAGTGGGTTTGATGGTGGTCATGGATGCTTTGGTTTTGGGGAGAGGAATGGAATTCAGATGTCTCTCTTGGATTTTGTTAAAGCCTTTGAGTTGGTTATTGCTAACTCATGTTTTCCGAATAGGAAAAATCACTATATTACCTTTCGTAGCACGATAGCTAAGACCTAGATTGATTACTTACTCCTCCGGAAGGGTGATAGAAGCCTTTGCAAAAATTATAAGATTATTCCGAGTTAAAATATTTTCATTCAAAATAGGCTTTTAGTAATGGATTTAGAGATTAAAAGGGATAAGAGGAAAAAAACTATTTATGTCCAACCGAGGATTAGATGGGGAGGCCCGACTCCTGGCCTTTCTCAAGAGATGGGAAAGTTGAGTAGTTTAGGGGCTTGGAGTAGTAGTGGGGATGTGAACAACATGTGGGACACTACTACTAATTGCATTAGAAAAGTAGCTACCGAGAAACAAGGGGTATCGAGAGAGTCCTTTGGTGGACGTCAAGGTGACTGGTGGTGGAATGGAGATATTCAAGGCAAAGTGAAAGTTAAGAAAGTTGCATATACGAAGTGGTTGGAGAGTATGGATGAGGATGAAAAACGAAGGCTTAAGGATATCTATAAGACAGTGAGGACAACAAACACTAGTGCTAAGAGAACAACATTTGAACGTTTGTATGTTGAGCTAGGAGGAAAATGCGAAGACATTAGATCGTATAGGCTTGCGAAAGAGAGAGAGAAAAGCTCGTGACTTGGATCAAGTGAAGTGCATCAAGGATGAGGATGGTGAGGTGTTGGTGGATGATACTTCCATTAAGCGAAGGTGGCAAGTTTACTTTCACAAACTCTTAAATGAAAAAGGATAGAGATATCGAGTTGGGTGATTTGGCGCACTCTGATAGTTATCGAGATTTTGGCTACTGCAGGCGTTTCAGGGTTGAGGAGGTTAGACGTGTTATTAGTAGGATGAGCAGAGGAAGAGCGATCAGACCCAATGCGATATAGTGGATTTCTAGAAGAGCACAGATAAGGATGGCATGAAGTGGTTGACTAGGTTGTTTAATGTTATTCTAAAGACTACTAAGATGTCCGATGAGTGGAGAAGGATTACAATGATTCCATTGTACAAGAACAAAGGTGATATTCAAAATCGTAACAATTATAGGGGTTCCAAGAACAAAGCCACACTATGAAAGTGTGGAAGAGGGTAATGGAGATGAGGGTGAGAAGAGTGTCTATTTCAGAGAATCAATTCAGATTCATGCCACTGAAGCAATTCACTTGTTCGGAGACAGTGAGAAATATAGGGAAAGAAAGAAAGACCTTCTATGGTATTCATTGATCTTGAGAAGACCATGACAAAGTTCTGAGGGATGTCCTATGGAGGTGACTAGAGGTGAAAGGTCTATTACTGAAGCAATTCACTTGTTCGGAGACTAGTGGAGAAATATAGGGAAAGAAAGAAGGACATTTATATGATATTCATTGATCTTGAGAAGACCTAGGACAAATTTCTTAAGGATGTCCTATGGAGGTGTCTAGAGATGAAAGGTGATCCAATGGTGTATATAAGAGTGATAAGGGACATGTATGGTGGAGCCAAAATGCGGATAAGAACGGTGGGAGGAGACTCGAAGTATTCTTGGAGTGATTCTAGAAGAAGTAGAGTTTGAATGTCTGGCTAAGGACGAGAAGGATGTCCATGAGATGCATCAATGCTTAGATGAGACAAGCCCTACAAAGAAAAATATTATTGGGGTGATTCCCAAAAAAGTAGAGGTTGGATCTCTGGCTGAAAATGAGGGTGAGAAGTTTTCTTTAGACAATGGAGATTTCCGCAGTGGAGGACCTCACAAGAAAAAGGATAAAAAGAAAAGATGTGCACAACAGAAAACAAAAATGCAAAGAAGAGTCGCTTCAAAGAAATTGTTGGAGGGGGATCAAAATCTCTAATCGACTTTCTTCGGTTTATTGGTCAAGATACCGGAGAAAAATTACCCCTTCATGATGCGACATCGATGGTTTGTAAATATGTAAAAGAACATAACCTTGTCCATTGAGTCGAAAAGAGAAGGATTCTTTCTGATGTTTAGTTAGAAGCTATTTTTGGGGGAAAAATGGTAAACAAAGACAGAATATTTAGCCTCCTTGAAAGCCATTTTGTTGAAAGTGAGGAACCATTACAAATGGATGAGCTTGATCATGATCTTTAAGACAATGGCACGGAAATGTTGGTGGCTTCTAAAACTGAGAAAAAGGTTGAATAAAACAAAAGATCCTCAATTTGACATTCAACTGCAGCACAAAGTCAATTTGCAGTCTTGATTCCTGAAAGTATCAAACTCGTTTACCTGAAGAGGAGTTTGGTTTTGGAGATAATCAAGAAGCCTGAATCAATAGAGACCAAAATTATAGGAAGTTTTCTTGGGGTCAAGTTAGATCCACATGATTTTGAGCACCGTAGCTCTCATCAGCTTGGGCAAATTAAAAGAACCTATAATTTGCATAAGCTGATGAGAGCTAGGCTGCTCAAAATCACGTGGATCTAACTTGACCCGAACAAAACTTCCTATAATCTTGGTTTCTATTGACTCAGGCTTCTTGATCATCTCCAAAACCAAACTCCTTTGCAGGTAAACGAGTTTGATACTTTCAGGAATCAAGACTGCAAATTGACTTTGTGCTACAGTTGAATATCAAATTGAGGATCTTTTTTTTTATTCAACCTTTTTCTCAGTTTTAGAAGCCACCAACATTTCCGTGCCATTGTCTTAAAGATCATGATCAAGCTCATCCATTTGTAATGGTTCCTCACTTTCAACAAAATGGCTTTCAAGGAGGCTAAATATTCTGTCTTTGTTTACCATTTTTCCCCCAAAAATAACTTCTAACTAAACATTACAAAGGATCCTTCTCTTTTCGACTTGATGGATAAGGTTATGTTCTTTTACATATTTACTAACAATTGATGTCACATCATATTGTGATAATTTTTCTCTAGTATCTTGACCAATAAACTGAAGAAAGTCGATAAGAGCTTTTGATCCCCATCCAACAAATACTTTTTTTTTTGACTTGACACTTCTTTGCCTCTTTGTTTTCTGCTGTGTACATCTTCTCATTTTAAACTTTTTCTTCTGGGGTTCTCCATCACTGAAATCTCCATTATCCGAAGAAAGTTCCTCATCCTCTTCTTCACTGTGTTTATCTGAATCAGAGCTAATTTGGCAAATCTTCTCCTTGTCTAGTTGAGCCTTACCAACAAGAATATTTTTATCAAATCCCTTTTTTTTTCCTTTACTATCTCATAATACTCCCTGAAAAGGCCCTCGTATGTTTCCCGATCTCTGAGGTCTACACTTTCCTGGAAAGCAACAATCGTTCATATGAACAAAGGAATAGATTACTCATCAACTAGAGGAAAGAGAAAGCAGATAAGAGAGGAAGATATATTAGGCAACAAAAGAAAGATTGCTGTGACTGAATATTGTCAATAAGACAGTAGTGATAGAGTTTGTGACACAACAAGATCAATTGTGATCATATATATTCCATCTCTCATGTTGCTAGAATAAATTCTATCTTCAGAAGCCTAGAGGAAGAATAAATTCAGAAACAACAAAATGATGATCGCAAGTGTTAGCCAATTGGCATTTCTTAACTTCCAGCTTAGTGTTTTTACTGTTTTTTACTTAGTTTTTAGTTTAGTGCTTTCCTATTTTCTAGCAAAAGACTCGGTCAAAGTTGGTTGCTTATTTTCTGGATTACTGGCAATTTATGGCTGATTAGTGAGACATTTTCCTATTCAGTTTATATCCACTTTGTAAGTGGCTCATAGATAGGAAATAGTTATCTTTTTCTTGTATAAATTCAGATGTTCTTCATGTTAATGTTATGCAGGAACTTTAACCTCTTCTTTGTGCTTTTACACTTAGTTCAATTTAAGAGTATCTAGTGTTCTAATAGTGGGGTAATAGAGCCTCTAGTTGATCTTACAGGACCAAAAAGTTTCAACCTGTAGCACAAATGGCATCCAACAACTTACCTTTAAATCCGCCATTCACTTTCACTGGTGAAAATTACCAAATTTGGTCCGTGAAAATACAAGCTTTTCTAGAAGCCTATGAGCTTTGGGAAACTGTGATGGAAGATAAACCAGTTGCTGCTCTACCAGCAAATCCTACTTTGGCTCCGATCAAATCCAACAATGAAGAGAAGGCAAAGAAATCTAAAGCCAAGTCGCTTATACAGAACGTTGTGGCAGATTCTGTATTCTACAGAATCATGGCTTGCAAAACAGCAAAAGAGGCTTGGGATAGGTTGAAAGAAGAATATCAAGACAGCAATAAAACACGTCAAATGCAAGTGTTGAACATGAAAAGAGAGCTTGAGTCCCTGAATATGCAGGAGGATGAAACAATCAGTAAGTATGTTGATCGAATCTCCTTGTTAATAATATTAGACTTCTTGGTGAAGAATTGATTAGTATTGGGGGGAAGTGATCAGACAAGATATGACAACACTTGATCTCACCGAGGATACGACCTTAGATAGAAAAGAGTGGAGGGCGCGTATTAGAGTAGCAGGCTAGTAGGGATAGATTAGTAGGTTTAGTCCGGTCTTTATTATCCTGTGGTGTCATTATTCGTCTTATATTTGTTGAATTTATTGTATCTACCTTCTATCATTGTTTTCGTTATTAGTCGTTCTTTCTTGTTTTTCCTCCTTTTCTTTGTTTTCGTATATAGTTTATTCTGCTGATGGGTTTTTGAGACGAGGGATTCTCGAAAACAGCCTCTCTACCTCTATGAGGTAGTGGTAAGATCTGCGTACATTTTTACCCTCCCCAGACCCCACTTGTGGGATTCCACTGGGTATCTTGTTGTTGGTGGTGGTGAAGAATTTATGGACAACGGATTGTGGAGAAAGTTCTTGTGATTCTTCCTGAGAGGTTTGAATCTAAGATTTCCTCTCTTGAAGAATCCAAGGACTTGAGCAATCTCTCATTAGGTGAATTAATAAGTGTTCTTCAAGCTCAAGAGCAAAGAAGGACTATAAGACGGGACAAGTTTACTGAAGGAACTTTCTCTGTACAATAGCAAAATTGGGGTAAAGGAAAGCAACAATTCAACCAAAAGAATAGGGGCAAGCATGATGGAGGAAACAAAAGTGGAGATCTGAACCAAAAGTTTCCTCCCTGCAAACATTGCAAGAAAACTACACATCCGGAGAAATATTGTTGGTGGAGAATTGATGTTGTATGTGGCAACTGTAAACGGGCATGTATTTAAGGTTTGCAAATCTAGAACAAAGGCCTCTGGAGCTTTGCAAGCACAAATCGCAGAAACTTTAGATGCTGAAATGTTCAAATTCCTTAATGTTACTTACAAATCCAAGGTAAAAGTGGGAAATGGTGAGGTTGTAGACATCAAAGACAGAGGTACAATGCCTATCTCAACAATATTAGGTATCAAAACTAGTCCAGATGTTTTGTACATACCTGATACGAGTCAAAATTTGTCGAGTGTTGGACAAATGCTTGAAAATAATTATTCTCTGCATTTTAAGATTAGTGGATGTGTTGTTTCTGACCCTTCTGGAGTAGAACTGTTTTGTGTCAAGATGAGCAACAGGATGTTTTCAATTGATTGGGAGAAAATAACTGAGCACGCTTACACCATTACTTCACAAACATGTACAAACCTATGGCATAAAAGGTTTGGTCACTTCAATCTGAGAAGCATCGCAGAGATGAAAAAGAAAGATCTAATGGAAAATATGCCTGAATTTTTTGCTAGTGATCAAGTTTGTGAAACCTGCCACAACAAGGAAAGCAAACAAAATTGCCATTTCAATCAAATCAAGTATGGAGAGCTAACCAGAAACTACAGCTCATTCATACAGATGTTTGTGGCCCAATGAAAACAGATTCCTTGATGGTAACAAATACTTTCTCCTCTTTATTGATCACTCTACCCAAATGTGTTGGGTTTATTTCATTAGACTGAAGAGTGAAGTCTTTAATGTTTTTAAACAATTTAAAGCTTTAGTAGAGAATCAATATAATCTCAGTATTAAAGGTTTGAGGTCTGACAATGGAGGAGAATATACTTCTTCTCAGTTTGTGGAGTTTTGTAATAGCAAAAGTATTGAACGTCAATTGACATTACCATACACTCCACAACAAAATGGCGTGTTTGAAAGGAAGAACAGGACAATAATGGAGATGGCCAGGTGCCTTTTGCTTGAAAAAAAGATTCCAAATCAGTTTTGGGCAGAGGCAATCAATACCTCAGTATATTTGCTGAACAAATTACTTACCTACTAAGGCCATGCGAGACATGACTCCATATGAAGCTTGGTGGGGGAACAAACCATCGGTATACCATCTCAGAATCTTTGGGTGTATATGTTATTATCAAGTTCCAGAATCAAAGAGGAGTAAGCTGGACAACAAGGCTCAAAAAGGCATATTTATGGGCTATAGTCCATCCAAAGGATACAGGATTTTCTATTTAAGAAAAGAAAAACTAATTCTAAGCCGAGAAGTGAAGTTTGATGAAGTAGCTACTTGGGATTGGAAAAATCAGAAGAGCACTTTTTCTGATTTAAATTCAAAAGAGCAGCCTCAACTTGCGGAAGATGAACTAGTGGATGACGTACTAGTGTGGGGCACTCAATCCTTAAAAGATGTCTATCAGCGGTGCAATTTGGTTATCTTGGAACCAACAAGCTATCTTGAAGCACAAGATTCTCAGGCATGGAGGAGAGCTATGCAAGCTGAAGTAGACATGATCAAGAAGAATGGAACCTGGCAGCTAGTTGATAGGCCTAGAAATCACAAGGTGATTGGTGTAAAATGGATTTTCAAAACAAAACTCAATCCTGATGACTTAGTTTGCAAGTATAAGGCTAGATTGGTGGTGAAAGGGATATGTACAACAATATGATGTGGATTACCAGGAAACATTTGCTCCAGTAGCAAGGTATGACACAATCAAGCTTATTCTTGCATTAGCATCCGATAGTTCCTGGCAGATTCATCACCTTGATGTCAAACGGCTTTTTTGAATGGTTTGCTTGCTGAAGAGATCTATGTAGAGCAACCTGATGGTTTCTCAATTCCTGGAAAAGAGGATCAAGTTTATCTCTTAGCGAA
>JBCEWC010018629.1:0-11878 GCA_038996855.1 Solanum aculeatissimum
AATTGAACCTCGAACCTTTTTCTCTAAAATTTTAAAACTTTCTCTGTTAGGTTTTAAAATTAACTTAGTTTTCTTAGTTTTATCTTTAAAAATTAAGTGACGACTCTGTAATTTTGAGAATTCGGTTGTTACTTAAATTAATTAAGTAACTAATTGAAATTTTCAAAATAAAGTCATTTTTTCGATAAAACAGTAATATTATATCTATATATGATTTTTATTATGTATATACATGGTAATATTTAATTTGATAATGTATTTGCTAATTTAATTATTTATAATCTCTTAATTAAAATATTTTATTACCATATTTATTATTTTTGTTGTCTTAAAATTGTCAAGTGACTTTTCAATAACTTGTCACTTGGATTAAGCGCATATTTATATGTGTGTGTGTGTGTATTTTCTCAATTTTTTAAAAAATATTCTTCTTATATACATGGTAATATAATATCTATCTATCTATATATATATGGTTTTTATCATATATATGGTAATATTTAATTTGAAATTATATTTTAATTTTTACCATTTATACACATATTTTCTTTTCTTTTTTTAACTTTTATTTTTAAAAGTTTAATGTAGTTGCTAATGCAATTATTTTTAATCTCTTAATTAAAAGATTTTATTACCATATTTGTTAACTTTGTTGTCCTAAAATTGTCAAGTGACTTTTCAATAGTTTGTCACTTGACTTAATTACATTGCAAACTACTCTCTTTTATTATTATTATTATTATTATATATATATATATATGTAGATAGATAGATAGATGTGGCATCCTTTTTAGTTCAATATTGATATTTATGTATTTTTCTCAATTTTAAAAAGTATTTTTTTTTGTATACACGATAATATATATATATATGATTTTTATCATATATATGCATGGTAATATTTAACTTGAAATTATATTTTAACTTTTACCATTTATACATACAATAGTTTAAATAATATTTCTCTATTTCTCTTTTTTTTTACTTTTATTTTTAAAAGTCTAATGTATTTGATAATTCAATTATTTTTAATCTTAATTAAAATATTTTATTATCATATTTATTAATTTTATTATCCTAAAATTGTGAAGTGCTATTTGGCTTAATCAAATTGCAAATTATTCTTTTTTATTACATATATAATTTTTAAAATAATTTAAATTTTAAATTTGTCAATAAATCAATACTTATGATTATATTTATTATTAACTAATTGTGCAACACGTTTTGAAAGGAAAAAGAAAAAAGCGGAAAAAATGATTTTGTGTGTGTACTGTGTGATGGTCAACTTCGGTAGTATTTCCTTTTGTCGTAATCACTTGTCTGTCTCTCATCAAAATCAAAAGCAGCGGTTAGCAGCGATTCATGAATGCCGTTTTGCCAATCACCACAAGGGTACCATCAATGCTCAATCCCTATCCCAAAAAGGGCAAAACCAAAACCATATAACAATATAATAGTAATTTCATCCTCCCAAAATCTCTTCAAAGAGGGTTTGGGGTTTGGATGTTGTACTCATAAAAGCATATCGATAATTGGATCTCTATACCTACTCATATTTCTTCGATTCAAGGTAATCTCCCCCCTCTCTCTTCATTTTGGATATTCAGCAACTATCGAAAATGTAAATAAGGTGTAATTTCTTTTTTCAGTTTAAAATCTATCAAAAAGTTCATGGGAGTTTAAAGTGGTATTTTTTTATTTTACTTTTGTTGATGATGGTCACTTGTGAGTTCCATTGGATATGTGATTGTTGTTGTACTTCTCTTGACAATAAAATTTTCATTGATCTCTATGTAAACTAAGATTAAAAGTTGCTTCTCAATAAACGTGCCATGAAAATTTCAAATTCAGCTTAAATTTATATTTCAAAAAATGAGTAAAACTAAACACAATTTTAATTCATAAATTTCAAATAAAATAAAAAATATTTAAAATTTATGGCCAAACAAACGCCTACTAAGAATTCTGTCTCTCTTTATTGAAATATATATGAACTTAGCTTTATTAGTGAATGGTTCAATTGGCTTTATTGTTTATCCTTTCGTAGGTTGTCCTGCTAGTGGAAGACATAGTTTAGTTACTTTAAAAATGTTCTCTTTTTTGGTTATGTGGCGATGTAATTGGCCGTAGAACTCTGACAAGATTTTTCTTCACTTTTTGGCCTTTTTGCTTTTCGTTAAAAAATCACTAACCATGCAATTGGCTGTTGGGTCCACTTAATTTGTACATAATTCCTGTTTTCTTTGCTCTTAAACAAATGGGTGCATGCCTAAGTTTGTTGAAAATCAATTAACAAAATCATTGCAGGGCCTGAAATGACTTCCTTGTAAAACTTTTTACCGTTGAAAACAGTAGAACATTATCTTGTCAACAGTGGTGGTATATACATTAAAAAATAGTTTTAACTATTTATAGATAGTGTAATTTTCTAGTAGGGGGGTTACAGATGACCCCTTGGACCCTTACTAGCTCCGCGCCGCCTATCAAAGTAATAATTTATGATTGATGTCAAATAATGAAGTCATAAATAATTTTCTTGTCTATCTTTTTTACAAATTAATTTTATTTGATTTGATATTTACTCTTGAAACAACTAAAGGAAGTGTCAACTTAACTGGACGTCAATCAAGTTGTGTCATAGTCGTCCTTAGAAAGAGGCTGGTGAGATCAGATTCACGTTAATGGCATATGGGAGCTTTATTGTACATGTTTATGTATTACAAAACATCCTTTTTGACAATAGCCACGTGAAAATGTCCTTTGTGAAGCAGTCAAGGTTGAAGTTATAGGCCGATAGTGCATTTTCTTGCTTCTTGGAAGAGTAAACTTCTCTATATTAAGTTGTTACTGCACAAGTTTTATGTTTTTCACTGGAGTTGCTCTATGAAGTTGTTGGTCTCCTCTGGTTCATTTATAGATTTGTTGGGACAATATTCAGAAAGTGATTTGATTCAAGTTTCTGTTGGTCCCTTTTTATTTATTTAGCAAAAAAAAATATCTGGATGGCTTTTCATGATGGAAGATTTGGCTGTGAATGAAGTCTTTAATTAATTCTGGATTAGAAGAAATTTTTAGCAGTTTTACTCAAGTTTCCAACTGTCTTGATGATTAAGGTTTTTTTCTTCTAATATTTTGAGTGGTTGTATTTGTCATGGCTAGCCATATATTACTTTATTTCATAGTTTGTCATCATACTAATATTTTAAGTAGGTAGCATCACTTGGTTTTTGTAAGCTTCCACATATGGAGTAGTTGGCTATGAATCATTTATTTATGCAATAAATTGCATCATTATGAATGTCATCTTACCTTGTCGGTTGACTGAACATGAACGTTTTTAGCTTCTTCTATAGTAAATGAAGTTCCAGTGAAGGATCATGGATTGTGAGGATAAGGGTTCTGAGCTTAGAAAATTTGGATCATCTCGCACAAGCAGTGCCAGTTCTTCTATCAGGAGACGTTCTTTGAGTCTATCACTTTCTCTCCCTAAACAGCTGAATGATGATGATGAAAACGAATCTGTATCAGAAGCAGGAGATATCGGAGATCGAGAGCTTCAAAGCAATAGGTACAGTGGGAGTGGCAGACTAAAATTTATTGGTGAAAATGCACCAGAACATGGAGTGGTTGTTCCCATTTCAGAGGACACTATGCTGGAGTCCAATGCCAATTCATCATGGTCTCGTGATCCCAATGCTATGAGTAGTGTTACTCCAGTATCCCTCACAAAATTAATCTCTCAACCCGAGCATAAAAAGAATGTGAGTATGGTTGAATTGTCTGTAAGCATCTAGGTATTCCAATTTTTCTTCTCCAGAAACATTTGTTCTGACCAGGCGGTGATCTTCATGTAGGATGAAAAAACAGAGGTGCCATGGGTTTTGGAGTATACTTCATGCCTGTTGTTTCTAGCTGTACTTGGAATATTTGGGGTAATGTGCAATATGTTTTATTTTGAGTCCAGTAAAAAATTAATGATCATCAATTCCTTTAGTTTGCATAGTACACTTTTGCCTTCCCAAATAGAAGGGGAAGAATGGTATTTTGTCATTGTCCTACCATTCTGCTTTATTGGCTCGTTTTCGCTTGGAGTTCAGTATATATCCCAGATTGTCTCTCACTGCCCTCGCATTAATGTCAAATTGGTTAATTTCCTATGCTTTTGCCACTGTTATATTTTTATTTGTTCTTAAGTAAACTGTTGTCTTGTAGGCTTCTTCTATACTGGTCTGTTCTATACTTCTAATGGTCTATTTTATGGTAGCTATTTCATGGATTGAACTTTCTGAAAACAACATTTGTCTTTCCAAAAATGGCGGTATGATGTATGTTGTTTTTGAGAAGGTATGATGGGGCTGTTTCAGTTTTTGTTAGTTGAAAATGCGAACAGGATCTTGTCTGAAGATATTTCATCACCTGAATCTGATTTTTGGACAGTTAATGTTGGTTTGCTGAAGATTAACACCTTTTAAATCTACTACTATTTAAAGTTGAGGCATTGTGTGTAAGAACTTTTTGCTTCAATTTTAATGATAGGATTATCGCTCCATAGTACTTGGTTAGGCTTTTGCAAGAACTCAAAATAACCAGTTTACACAAGGAAATATAGGGAAGATCCCTCACATAGCGAAGCTCTTGAGCCATAGCTATATATGGTGACGTGTAGGACCATCACCTTTTTTGGCGATTGGCTTGTTAGAAAGTCCATTTGTACCTTTTTTTGTGTTCGCTTTCTGTATGATTATATCTTCATTTTTCTGGAATACTAGAATCAGCTTTGTACTTTCTAAGAAATTGCATATAGCAATAGATGGTAGTGCAACTTTACAGGGATCTGATTATGTAATAGTCTGCAGGTTTTGTTGAGGTATGGTCTCCAAAAATTATTTGGACCAGGAATAGTTGGTGCCACAAGTGATCATAGTTATATGTATCTGGACCTGCCTTCTAACATGGTATACCATTCTGTTCCTGTTCTTTTTCTTTTCCTTCTGTACTTGCGCATCTGCTTCATGCAACAAGCAGAATATATAACTATTCCAGTGGACGGGATTTAGTTAAAAACATGGAATTTTATCCAGGTTACGAGACATCAAAGATATACTGTCCATTTGTGCAGTGAAGCAATGTCAAATTGATTTTCCTTTTTTTCATGTTGTTCTGACTTCTCTTCAAGCTACAAAAAATTGTTGGTGGAAAGAGTTTAGAAAAAAGTTAATTTGATGAGCGCAAGTGGGAGGAATCCTCAGCAATTTGTTGAGTATTTGATGTAGTTGCTCTTAGTTTAGAAGATATTATCAAGCATATTCCACTCTAGAATAGAATCAAACGTAACAGACCATACACACATGATGGTTATTTACACCTATATTGGAATATTGGTAAGGTTCATAGGGTTATCATGCTTGTTGGATAGACGACATGGTTAGGTCATAGGGTTATCATGCTTGTTGGATAGACGACATGGTTAGTACTTATACTTGGTTCTTGTAGTCTTTATATGTGAATATTCATATGTAATTGCAATCATTTGTTTGTTTATACTTCTGTACATCCTTGATCAGCAAGGTCATAACTTGATAATATGCTCAACCAAGAACTTGCGGTTTTGGCATTTTTCTGTTTTTCTTGTACCTCATTTGTGCCAATTGTATTTTGTTATTTGACCTCATGCAATTAATTTTTACCTGCTAAAGGTCGGTTCGTTCTTGATGGGTTGGTTTGGTGTGGTCTTTAAAGAGGACATTTCCAGAATTTCAAGTCAATTGGCAATTGGATTGTCAACTGGTTTTCTAGGAAGCCTTACTACTTTCAGTGGTTGGAACCAAAAAATGCTCGAGCTTAGTATTGAAGGGCAGTGGGTTTTCATAGTTCTTGGCTATGTTATAGGTATATATTATTTTTGTGCATAGATGTACAGTTGGTGTGTCAAGTGCTGGTGTAGATTTAACTTCATAAAAGTTATTTTTGCCTTCTTTTTTTTTTTTTTAAACTCTTTTGCTTTGCTTTTCAGAGGAACCATCATGTCCTTTTTAAAAACTTACTATTGATATGCTATGAATTCTTGTAGGTTTATTTCTTGTTGCCTACTCAATCATATTTGGAATTGAGACTGCCAAAGGTGCCAATTGGCTCTACAAAAGAGTCACTATGAATACATCCAACTCGGGCACCAATTACTGTTGGAGAGTAGATAGCTGCAAGCGCCATTTAGTAGTTATACTCTTTCTTTTACTCATTCTAGCTTCGCTCTGGAGTATGAGCATAGGATTGGAGGTAACTGAATTCAGCAGTGGCAGCCCAAAAGCGCAGTTGTGGCTGGCCTGCATAGTTGGTCCATTTGGTGTGTGGATCAGGTGGTTTTTAGCACGACTAAATGGACGTGGTTTAGGAAAATCAGGCTTTCTCAAATGGGTGCCTTTTGGGACTTTTATTGCCAATGTATCAGCAGCTTGTGTCATGGCAGCACTTGCGACCTTGAAGAGAACAGTAAGTATACATATATTTTTTTAACATAAAGGCTTCATGTCATATTCTCTTAGCTCTAATTAACACCTCTTGTAATGTATATAAAGGTTAATAGTATGTGTATATTCTAATGTTAGGTCAACACACGGGCTTGTGATACTGTTGCTTCTGGTATCCAGTTCGGGCTATTGGGCTGTCTAAGTACAGTTTCCACTTTCATTGCTGAATTTCATGCAATGAGAGGAAGCAAGTACCCATGGAGGGCGTATGTATATGCGTTGTGTACAACGCTTATATCATTCGTTCTGGGGACACTTATATACTCTGTGCCTGTTTGGGTTGAAAATTTCAACTAGAGTAGCAAAAGTACAAGATCAACAGTTGATGAATTGTATCTCCTGACGAATGCAAAAGTTGGTTGTTTCCCAGCTCCAAAGGTAACAAGAAGAGATACAAGAGAATAGTACTAAATTGGGAAATGACTTTTGTTTTTCTGAATACAGAGTGGACAGTACAAACAACAACTATGCCCATTGGAATTCCACAAGTGGGATCAGGGAACAGTATAAGGATGTAATTTCCAAGTTGTACTAACAAATTGTTACAACTTCATTGTAGGCCGTTTTAACCTCGAATTGGCAGAAACAATTATAGTTATTTTCACCAAATTAGCTTTTGGTATTTTTAACCCGTAATTTTAATTTTTTTTAGGGATGATTACACTTATAGGTCATTGAAAATAATTAGGGAAAACTAAGCTCATGCCCTTTTATAGAAAATTATTTATATCCATATACCTTTTTACATTTTATGTCCCCATATTATTAAAATTCGCCCCCCTAATATTAAAATTTGTGTGTTGATGTCATGCTGACGTCAACACCACCTTGTATGATATGTCAATAGGATATACATATATCGATAGGGTATCACAGAGGATAAACTCAGTTCTATATGATACGGATATGGTATTAATATACCGATAGAGTATCACAAAAAATATATTTTCTACTAATTTAGAATTTAATAAATAAGTTTGCAACTTTAATAATTATTTATTATAAAAAAGAGCTCAAAATTATATGATACCGATAGGGTATCAATATATCGACGGAATATCACAAGAATAAATATTTTACTAATTTAGAATTTAATAAATAGTTTCGTAACTTTAATAATTTTCTAGTTCTACACGATACCGCTATGGTATAAATATACCTATAGAGTATCACAACGACTATATTTTCTACTAATTTAGAGTTTAATAATTTTTTTATTTGTTTCTTATTTATTTCTTAAAAAAATCATAATCCTATATGATACCAATTGGGTATCAATATACCGTGAGAGTATCACAGAGGATTGAGCTAATTCTATAAGATACTAGCATTGTATATATATATCATTGAAGTATCACAAAGGATTATTTCATAGCATTCACGCTGATGTCAGCATGACATCAGAGCGAAATAAAAAGGGAAAAGTGGGTAAGAAGGTAAATGGTTTAGACAACGGGTCCATTAAGGGTAAATAATTTAGATTAGGTCTATTAAGGATAAATAATTGCTCCCTCCGTCCAACTTTACTTGGCCTCTTTTGACTTGGCACAGGAATTAAGAAGTAGTAAATAATAGGGGTAATTTTACCAAATCACCCTTTGAATATAATTAATACAATGTATTGGAAAATGTAATAGGAAAAAAACTATAATTAATGACAAGGGTAAATTAGGAACTAAGTGTAAAGTTATCTCTTGATTTCATAAACTGGACAAGTATTATTTGACATCCTAAAATAGTATAGGGGTCAAGTAAAGATGGACAGAGGGAGTACAAATTAAGGCTATTTAGTGTACTTTCCTAAAAAAGGTAAACTAAACTCATGTCCCTTTAAAGCAAACTATTTACATCAATATACACTTAACATTTTATGCCCCCATACTATTAAAATTTGCCCCTTTAATATTAAAATTTGCGCGCTGATGTCATGTTGATATCAGCACCCACCTTGTATGATATACCTATAGGGTATACATATACTGACAAGGTATCACAGAGGATTAAGTTCAGTTCTAAATGATACCGATATGGTATCAATATACTGATAGAGTATCACAAAGAATATATTTTCTACTAATTTAGAATTTAATAAATAAGTTTGCAACTTTAATAATTTTCTCTTAATTATTTTATTTAAAAAAAGAGCTCAAAACTATATGATACCGATGGGGTATCAATATACCGATAGAGTATCGCAAAATATATTTTCTACAAATTTAGAATTTAATAAATAATTTCGTAACATTAATAATTTTCTAATCCTACACGATACCGATGTGGTATAAATATACCGATGGAGTATCACAACAAATATATTTTCTACTAATTTAGAGTTTAATAATTTTTTTAATTTGTTTCTTATTTATTTCTTAAAAAATATAATCCTATATGATACCAATTGAGTATCAATATACCGTCAAAGTATCACAGAGGATTGAGCTAATTCTATATGATATCGATATGGTATATATATACCGTCGAAGTATCACAGAGGACTATTTCATAGTATTCATGCTGATGTCATTATTACGTCAGAGTGAAATAAAAGGGAAAAGTGAGGTAAGAAGGTAAATAGTTTCGGTCATCGATCCATTAAGGGTAAATAATTTGGATTGAGTCTATTAAGAAATTTCAAATTAAGTCTATTTAATGTACTTTTCCCTCGTAGAACCTGCTCAATAACATTAAACCAAGGCCCAGTCTACGAGTCGTACACCAAGTTTCGTAGTTCCAAGTCTTGAGAAACCAGGTCTCTAAACTTTTTCCACGAGTTGGCAGAATGAGTTGTAGTCTATTCCACAACTCGTAATCTAATTCATGACTCGTAGATGGCCTTCTATAGTTCCAACTTTGAGTTGAGTCAACGAGTTCCATAGATGGGGTCTACGACCCTTAGTCCTATTTGTAATCCATAATCATCGTTTTGTAGATCAAGTCCTACCATCCATATATTTGTCTGATCTCTAAGTTGCTAGTGTATGACCTATAGAAGGATCTATGACTCGTAGAGCACTGGACCCAAGCCAAATTTTTTATAGTTTCCACGAGAAGGCAGTCTACGAGCCGTAGACTAAATCACGATCTATAAGTGAGGTTTCGTGATTTGTCTTGACAGTTTAATGAGAGATAATTTTGTCCTTTTCTATTCTTTTCTAATCAAAATATTGATATTTTGGAGTTATTTTGAGCCCCTTAACAATATCCCAAGACCCTTACCCCTCAATTACACTTAGAATCTTTTCAGAGGAAGAGGAGAGGACAAAAGGATAGGGTTCCACGTGTTCAACTATTGTCCTTCAAGATTTGATTTGTCCTTCGATTCTCAGGTATGTAAGGCTAATCAAAATGTTGGACTAAGTTTGTTCACGTTCCCTTCATCTCTATTGAGTTGAGTTGTGAGTTCAAGTTCTGAGTTCCATAATTGAGTTCTTAAATTATCAATAATTTTAATGAATTATTATGTAAACTAAATTATATGTTGATGTTGTATTTTGAGTTGCGTATTTGAACCACATGTTTATATATGTATTTACATGGACCCTAATTGAGCTTCACATTTAATATTTTATGCATTAATGAAGATTAGAAGCATGATTTGTAAACATACTGAATGAGAATGTTTAGAGCATGAGATGAGCCTATGGAGTCTTAATTTTTCATTATTATTTTATTAGTAGTATATTGAGTATCAATAATTATTTTAAGGTGGAGTCTAGAGGAGTTTAAAAGAGTCCAATGAAATTAAATGAATGACTTGATTGAATTGAATTGATTGAGCATATGGGCATATTGAGTCTTTGGGATTAGTATTGAGCAGCGAATTTGGTAAGAGTAAATAACAACTCAAACCCTTTAAACTATGTCGCCAACATAGGATAGAAGTTATGTCTCTCTTGTCCTAAAAAAATACTTAGATTGATTGTGGATCTAATGAGGTTGATTATCCCTTATCCTGGCAAGGTATTGCCTTTGGTTGCGGCAACAATAGTGCAAAGTATTGTATCATCACAAACTCATAAATGATAATTGTCAGTTAGAGAAACTCCCTTATAGTACATGACATGATTTGACTAAGTTGCATATTATTAGGTCTATTCTAAAGCATAGTTTCACTTTTAAACTTGCATGACTTTACTGAGCTGAGTCCTTTGAGTTGAATTTATTTTAAGCCTGCTTTTCATTCCAATTATTTTACATATCGTACATTTCATTTACTGATGTTATTTGGCACTGCACCATTTTATGATGCAAATACAGGTGTTAGAGATCCTCAACCAATGCACCGTTGAAGATCATCCTACTTCTAACTTTGGTAAGTCCTCTTTGTATTCGAAGGGACTAGTATTTTCTCTATTTCTTTTTAGCCCTTGGAGTAGTTCTTTAGAGGTAGTCATGGATCTATCATTGGCTCCTTCTTGATAGTGGGATAAAGGCTTCATAGACAGTGACAGAGTAGAGTTGATGTTTCTATTTTGTGACTTATTTCTTTTAAAGTATTCTTATGATATAGAGTTGGTTTGGATTGCTATTTTTAAAACTATTGTTTCAACGAGTTTTTGACTTGGTTAGTCTACTTAAATGTCTCTTATATGTTTAAATCGAGTCTTTTGCGGAATGATTGAATGAGCGATCGGATCAAGTGATTCGCTTGAGAACCAACAATAATTTCTGAATGTCAACCACGCATAAGGTACCATCTAAGAGCGTGACAATGATCTTCTTATGCATAGTAAGAGAGGAGTTGAAATAAAATTACCACATTTTAATATTTTGCATTTTGATATAGCATAATTGATAGATTAATTGATTTGTGACTTTTTTTTTAAATGAAGCATATAAACTACATCAAGTATAAGAAATTTTATACTGATCTTGAGGGTCCTCTATCTAGTTACAATAAAGAAAGTTGTTATCCTTCATGATGATGATTACCAAAAAATGTTTTAAAAGAAAATAGAAATTTCAATTCCAATAATATTTTTCTATGGTGTAATAGTCAAGGATGAAAAAAATGTGAATGAAAGGTCTCATCTAAAAGCATAAAGAGAAAAGGGTCAAAAATACCCTTAAACTACATGAAATGAATAATAATGTCCTTGATTTATATTTTGATTCAAAAATGTCTTTGTCATTGATACTTTGGTCCAAAAATGTCCTTCTTGTTACCAAATGGGTCAGAAATGTTCTTCCCTAAATAAATATATATATATTTTTCTTTTTAAACATATTGTGATCCTAATAAAAATATTATTTTAAAGAATCATTTTCTTATTTTTTTAAATCACATTAACTAATAAAAATGCAAGAAAATAATTTTTTTCTTAATCTCATTTATCAATAAAAATAAA
>JBCEWC010018630.1:0-11876 GCA_038996855.1 Solanum aculeatissimum
AGAGAATTTAGTAATTTTTTTAAATGGTAGGGAATAATTGTAATTAAGTTTCCAAATATTGTGTATTTCTGTAATTTTCCCATTAATGTAACTCAAAAAAAGACTTTTTGCTTTTCGTAGGAATATATATAATTAATTTTTTAAAACGTATATTTAAATAATTTAAATTTTAAGTTTAATGGTGCATGTACATGCAATTATTTTATCTACAAAATATATATAAAACAAAAATTAAATATACATATTCGACAAATATTTGATTTTATTCATAAATTACAAATTCAAATATATTAGAAGCTCTTACGACCTTAGACTATTTACGAATAAATAAGAAGCCTTAGAATGAGTGGTGATGGAAGAAGCGAAAGTGAGAATATTTGGCTTGAGTTACACTAATATTTGCGAGAATCAAATGCCCCAAAAATCTAAAGATTCATCCGTAGAAGGTGAGTCAAAACCTAAAATCAAGCTTACTAATGATGATGTCAGATATATATTTTCGAAAGGACTCTTCCTTCTCATATAAGTAGCCTCTAGATTAAACGAAACTAAGAGCAAAAACGAAATATAATTACAAGATTGAAAAATCTTCTTTATTTTCTTAAATTCCGTGCCAAATCAAACTAGGTCATTCATTTCTAAACGAAGGGAGCAGTGTCAACAACTACTGCCTATTTGAGACGCAATTGAGTTTCAACTCAGATTGTACGTCGTAAAGAGAAGAAAATTTATGGCTTTAGCTCTTCAGATAAAATTAACAAATAAGGATATAGTTTTTTATACATTTTATTCTTTAATCTTTAACATTTAAACAATAATAATGATACACATTCACATTTAAAAGATTTCTTCCTAAAAAAATATAAATATCTCATGTTTTTCTGGAAAGTAATATTTAGTGATAGCTCACGAGCTGACCTGTTTAGGGCTCAATTGTGCAAGTAGTTTGGAGATGAAAGGCTGAGTTGAGCGCTAGGCCGTTGAAACGTGCAGCCCGCTCAATCTGGACCAGCTCGTTTTAATAGCTCTACTCCTTACACACACACTTGTTGCAAAGATCAGATGTCTAGGCTTAAATTTTCGCATCTAAAGGAAATAAATGACTAACAAGGGTTGTGGTGGAGTGATAAGTACTTCCTTCGTCCTTAACCAAAAGTCTCGAGTTTGAGTATCCCTCGGTAAGAAGTCTGTCTTTGGTTAGGGAGTGCGGTGGCATGGCAAATGAGGGCTTGGTTGGAATCAATATAGCCAAATACCTTCATGCTTTACAAATACCGGATGAGCTCAACAGCAAACTTTCCCTTCCTTGTTGAGCTTATTTCTCCAATCTGTCAATAAGAGATCCATTAGTCGCAGAAACAACAATACTGTTTCATATTAACAATTCTCTATAGAATGTAAAACGGATCATCCGAAGCCCCAAAATGAGCTAGCATGGTCGACTGCATATGCTAGTTTTCGCGACAAGTAATTGCCACAACATAAACCCCCCAACCTCCAAAAATCACAGAACATACCATCCCAGTATTGAATTTTCATTAAAGCTCTTATTCATCCTAACAATATCATAACACCAAACTTAGCAGGAAAAGGAAGTCATGTTATCAAACAAGCTAAGCATTTATCTGAAGGAAGTCTAGATAGATAGTTTCTCGGGCACTAAAAGTTCTCTATATTTTTTAGTGGTTTACAAATCTCTAACAAGACAAAGGCTCCTTGCAAAATACAAACTAATCATGACTAGTTAGATCACCTGTATATACATTTTTCTTCTATTGTTCTATATTTTGAGCCAAGTCTACATGGATTCCAAGAAAATATAGGTATTTTGGGATAATTCATTCTATCTAATTTTATGTCTACCTTGTCCCTTTTATCACCTTAAATTACCATGGTTCCACACCTACAAATTGATGTGTTAGAGCATGACTAATCTCGAGCAACTTTTTTCATTTTATCCCTCCATGTGTGCTACTGTGCCTTCAGCCAAATATGATAATTCCTTATCTTGTACTGCCGCACATCCATCTTAATAGACACATTTCTGCAACACTCATTCTGTGAATATCCTGCAGAAATTCTCTAAATTACAATCACCTAATAAATCTAAAAACTATTATCACAAAATTGGCATTTTAGCAATGGATCCAAAAATTTAAACCAAAGCTTTACTATGACTTTTTTCTCTAGTCACTTTTTATTTGCTAGCTTTGCTTTGTAGATTAAAGAGAACTTCAAAATTTGAAAAGAGTGTTTTTTGTTGCACTCAATTGAGTGATAATATTGGCAAAGGATGCTTCCAGTAGTTAAGGAAATGGGAGTTAACATTTTAAGTGAAGTCCTTAAAAAAGGAAATTTCAACATCAGAACTTATAGGAAGAGATAAGTATGCCCTTTGGATGGCCAACCAGAGGTCGATCTAGCCCTGTATCTATGGGTTCACAGAAACCCAGTAGCTTTCACCCAAATCTTGTATATGCATGAAGAATATTCTAAATATCTATACATATTTGATTGTAGGAACCCATAAGCTTCAAAACCACCTCTGCAACCAACCAGCCAATAAGAAGAGCTATTTAACTCAATATTGGAAAAGCATTATAAAATTAAAGCAAAACTACTTCTTATCCATAGGTTATTTGTTGTGTATGTGTGCACGTGATATGAGAAGGTTCATTCTGATTCATTCATTTTACCAGCTATGGAAGAATTTTATGAGAAGTAACTTACTTTAAGTCTTCCTTCTCCGCTAACTGATATCACGTCTCCAGTCTTAATGGTAGTATTGCTTTTTGTCACAGTGCTCCAATTGACACGAACATCTCCATTACTAAAAGCCCAGTAATGTAGAGTGAGACAATATCAGCATAGGCAACAACATATTCGGCCAAATACATTTGTATTATCAGAGCAGAAAAAACATATAGAAACTACAACAAAATCAACACTTCTTTTTATGATGGTAATGCGTGTGCTAGCTTGCGGGCAGCTCCACTATTCCACCGAGTACCTGCTACCTCCCATCAGAACAAGGTACTGGTAAAGACTTAAAAAGATGGGAAAAAAATTACCTAGTATTTTTTGCTTCCACTAAATTTAAACCATAGACCTCATAGTTCTCCTCCCACTTCATTAACCACTAGCCCACACTCTTTGGCCCATCCACATTGTTAATGATTCATTCAACTTTTGAGACTACAATAGCAAACGACCTCCAAATATCATCCTTTCCCTTGCTCTCCTCCCCAATCCATTCAACCCCAACCCCAGCCCCTAGGCCTGGATACAATGTTACACAAAAATGAATCAACCAGTCAAGTTAGTTAGCTTTGCCATATCAGAAGTTAGTTATGGGTTGTTGAATTAGTTGGAAGCAGTTAGCAAATAGATTCTTTATCATTTCTACAAGAGGCATTGTATTATTACATAAGTACATTTCCTATTGAATTATATTCATCATCCATAGTTGTCAGCTCGAGTTTCTCTGTAAAACTCCTGTCTAGTTACTAATGTTGGGAGACGCGGAATAAACAAAATGATACACGGTCAAAATAATGATACCAATAATTTTTTTTTTTTTTTGAGAATTTAATGATACTAATAATTTTACCTGGAATTCCTTTTAAATAAGGAAAAAACCAAGGGCTAAGAGGAGCAACTGATATCACTGTAGCAAAGAATTTTACGCCGTGTAGTTACAAGTACAATACTTAAAAGTAACTACTATATACTCAAAAGAAATAACTCTATTTTGACTTTCCGACTTGCACTCTATTTTTCTTTTACAAATTATTTTCTTACATAGTCTATGAAGTACCTCACTGCTCTCTCTATATTTTTCTTCTTTGTGTGCATCAACAAACGAACAAAATTGCTCTATTTATAAGAGAAATTTGTTTCTGTTGATGTCATCAGTGACATCAATGAAAAAAATATTATTTCAAACTTTGCACACTTTTTCTTTGAAAAATGGTGAGATTTGGTTGTTGCAGCAAATGTGGACTTCAATAATGGGATATGGGGCTGAACCCCACAAAGCTACTTCCCTCCAGTCCCAGGCACGTGAAGGAGGCATCTCCATCTTCTTAGAGAGAGTTCATGCTGATCTCTACACAGGTCAAAGTTGTCTGTTGGTATCGCCTTGATCAGCATATTTAGAATTCACTTGTGTGGATCTTTTTTATGTGAAATGATTCACTCGCCACTTTGAGTATTGTACTTATGACTACAGTGTTATCAAAGGCGTTCGCCTTTGCGCCTTTGGCGAAAGGTGAGGCGAGGCGAGGCCTTGTCGCCTATAACTGTCGTGGCGAGGTGCAGTTCTGAAAGGCGCAGTAAAGGCGAGAGGTGATAGGGAGAGGCGCCGCCATTTGATTTTTATTTAAAAAATACTCTGATTTTAATAATAAAAAAGACCTCCTAGGGTTTATTTGGAAAAAGCCTGTTGCGCGACTTCAGTTCTCCATTCAACATTGCTGCCAGTGACTTCGGTTCTCCATTGCGCGACTTCTTCTCCAGGGAAATTCTTCTTTCTTTTTTCTTCTTTCTTCTTCCTTCTACTCCAGTTCCAGCGACCCAGTAGTTTTTTTTTTTTTCCTTCTTCTTTTTCTTGCATATGTTTTGCTCTGTTTCAGCGACCCAGTTGCTCTGTTTTTCTTCTTCTTTTTGCTGGTAACTCTGTTTCAGCGACTCAGTTCACTGGAGCAGTGGAGTACCAACTGAATTTCTGCCTAAATTTAAAAAAAAAATTGTAATCCTTCTTTATTAATACAATTGTGTTTTATACTAATTTATATAATATTCATTTGTCCATGAATAGTGTGATTTCAATGGCGTCTGATCATAACAAAAAAGACATTGGATGGAATTATGACATGCAAGGACCAACAAAAGATAAATTGGCGCCTCAATTCAAAAAGGCGAGTGCCTCGCCGTGTGGCGAAGCAGACCCTTGTCGCCTTTCGCCGTCCAAAACATTGTGTGACTACACCGTGTAAAATTCTTTGATATAGTGATACCAATTGCTCCTCTTGGCCCGTGATTTTTTCCTTATTTAAAAGGATTTCCACATAAAATTCTTGATGTCATTATTTTTCCATTTTATCCCCATTATTTTGATCGTGTAGATATTCCGTGTTCTCCGACCTAAAACCTCAGATTCCTTTAAGAATCCCTGCATTTTGGCAAAAAGATACGACATAGAAAGTGGAAGTGTGTAAAATCTTGGACCCTTAACTATATTTGTGTGAGAAAATCAAAACCTACAATAACAATCTCCTCCCAACAAGTGACAAGCCCGCACAAAACTAAAATCCTCTTAGTTGTTGTGTCGGTTCAGTACTGGTTTTTTTCCTCTTTTTTGTTTTTTGATAAATTATTGAATCTTCTTTTCGTTCCAATTTCTTTTTTAGGAAGTGATTAAAAATAACAACTTCCTTCAAGTTGCTAATTATTCACCTGATCTTCTATCAGTATAACGAATGAACTAATTTATTTCTCTGCTTGTGCATCCTTTCTTCACACAGAGCTACTTCTAGTGGTATCATTCATTTATATCGCCATGGAGCAAGCATCTACTTCAAGGAGAAATAAATCCTTGCTAACAGCCAACTCAAGCAGTACACCATAACAAGAGGCTCTTCAGTTCCTTGCTTATTAATGGAAATAGACGTCATTACTAGCCCTTCAAGTTTTGCTGTTATAAATAAGGGAGAATGTGCAACAATGCAGTGAGATTCCCTTTATGCTAATTGTCATATATTTAGAACCTAGTAAAGGTTATGGGTTGTGGATCTTTTTCAATTACCTCGATCTTTTGGAGCTGAAATCCTACTTTAAAGCCTATAGGGTATAGAAAAGACCTAAACAATGTGGGAATCAATGAGAAGTTGAAGAAATTTCACAGAAGGGGCCTGTTTGAATACCATATATATAATTCAAGGTCATACTGTACTGGAAGGACAGCTTATCCGCAAATCATTTGTTTTTGGGATAAGGATAGCTTATCCCAAATCTATGACAATGACTACAGATAGCATGTGGTTCACCAATTGAGGCAAGAACCATTTTTTAATGATCAATATACAAAATAACTAATGTAAGGATCATTATGTAGTCATTCACCACGCAAGCACACAACAAGCAAAATATGTTGGACGAAAAAAACATATACAAAGGGGGATTACCTGATAAAACTGGCCATTTTAGTTCGTGAAACTTTGAATCCTGCACTAGCAACGGCATCAAGTCTCAATGATGCCTCTATGGATTTTAAGGACTTTGTTCTGGAAAGAGTAACAAAAATGGAAATTTGCTAAATCAGAATGTGATGCGTATGAAGGGAAGAAACTATAGTAACTGTAACTGTAACATTTTTAACCTTGGCGGTTCATATTCAAGGGCAAGCAATGGAATCTTCTTGCAAGAGACAGAAACATTTCCAACCTACAAAGAAAACATTAAGGAAGTGGAAAGCCTAGCCAGTCCAAATTTTTAGAATTACCATTGTTTGCTCCTTTGGGATTACTGTAAACTACTCCCTCCGCCCATTTAGAATGACATCATTTAATTTTGCACGATGTTTAAGAAAAAAGGGAAGATTTTTGATATTTGTGGTCTAAAACAATCCTTAAACGTGTGTGGTTGAAAATCATTTTATTAAGGGTAAAAAGGGAATTTTAAATTTTTAAAGTTAAATTGTTTCTAATTATAGTAAGGTGACATCATTTTTGGGACAAACTAAAAAGGAAATGACGCTACATAGTGATCGCTGTTAGTGAGTACACTATATGTCAATATTCACAAATAACTGAGAAAAACTTTCACTCTAATCGGCTAGAAGAAGCAAGTGGAGAAGAGTAGGGACATCGCGTTGTAATACAAATATTACATAGATGCATAATGGATGCAAGTTATTTTCTTTCATTTGGCCTGGAACATTTTGGAAATATGAATAAAGGTCCTGAAAAGACTTGTGGAAAATTTTGTACATACCACACAACGCCAACCATGGTGTGTAAAATATCAAAGAAATCAATCATCTCGCAGCACAACTTTTCCACCCTATTCACACCCATGAAAAAGAGTATCGAGAAGCGAGTATTTTCCATTGTCCAACAAATTTCAGCTTAGGGTACCTAGAAAAATTTTACACCAACAAAAGTTGTGTGAGGCTCCACTATATTTTTGACACACAAGCTAGTGGGTCCCATCTGTCTTCTTTTTCAAATAAAAGTAACGAATAAGAGAGAAGAAGTAGATATAATTCATGTGGGTTCGTCAAATATATTGAAAAATATAAATTTATTTATTTGTGTATAAATCTAAATATAAATTTAAGAACTTATTATTTTTACTTTTTTTTTTTTTGCATTCATTATATTTGTGCAATTATCTCCTTTTGTCAAAGTTTCAAATTGAAAAATGAGAAGTTATTCTTTAGTGAACCTTATCTCAATACATATATATCACCAATAATATTTTTTAATGTATATACATAACTCATTTTGAGCAATTAGTTGTACCGTATGAGTATATGTGTGTGTGATTATAATTTTTAACTATATATTCATATATTTAGTTTGGTTCGGTTTTTATGATTTTTTTTTTTGCTAAAAAAAAATAAATTATATTAATTTTTAAAATGTAAAATTAGAAACAAATCAAGTAATTTTAATTTTTAAAACGTAAAACAAAACAAAATTAAATTAAAAAAATATCAAGGTTTTCTTTGATTTTGTGAACCCCATTAACTTTATCACTCGTTGAAAAACATTTGTCAACATAGAAATATTATTTCCTTCATTCTAATTGGAGGGAATATTGGAAGAAACTTCTTGTATTTTCCTATAAATGACTATATTCTTGAACAAGGCTTTTTTATTGGAGAAATAAATATGAAAAGTATGGGAAAAAATATTAAAAAGAATAATACAAGGTGTTCTCAATTGCTTATAATTTTATGTATAGTTTTTTTATTGATGATATATATGTTACCAAAATAAGGTTCATATCTTCTCATTTTTTTAATTTGAAATTTTGGCAAGAGAAGATAATTGCAAAAATATAACGAATGAAAAAAATAAGTTTATAAATTTATTATATGTAGATTTATTACATAAATAAATTTATATTTATTTAAAATAATTTATTATTTTATTATATAAATATCTTCTCTCTCTTGTTAATTACTTTCATTTGAAAAAGAAAGCAAATGGGACCACCTGTCTTATGTGTCAATATAGAGCCTCACACACCTTTTGTTGGTTGTGCCTCTCCCATGATAAAGTTTTTCGGGAACCTTACAGGTTTAGGGATACAACAACCATAGAAATGCAAATAACAAGACAGGCATGTTTCAAAATGCGGAGACTAAAGTACTATAATGAAGAACGGGGAAAATACTGTAAGTGGAAGCAATGCGCAAAATACCATCACCTTGTCCAGTGCTGATACAAGGAAGTCAGAAAGTTCTGGAACAACAAGAACATGAGCTCCCTTTTCACCCTAAACATCAGAAAGAGATGTTAAGAACAACCCAACACTTCCAAGAAATGGGAAGTGGAATATGTCACAACAGTCACAGAAATACAGACACAAAACTAACATCATGAAATATCTAGAGGGTTTTAATTAGTCAGAACATGTGAAAGTAAGAAAAAAATTTAATTTCAAAAGAAAAAAAATTCAAAAGCTTTAAATAATCTGAAGTGATACTATTAGTTTAAAACAGTCAATCAACTATCTCAAAAGAAGCTCAACCACTGTTCTGTTTTAGGAGTCAGTTTGTTTTTAGAGTAGCTAAGCAAGGATTATTTGTCGTGCTCTGGTTCTTTCTTCTTTTTTTAAAGATGGTGGCATTTAGGCCGACTTGCACGCACCTCGTCATATACTTGCTTTCTCCCACCAACACATGTATCGACTCTATATCCCAAGGTTTAGGCAGATGGAAAGAGATCTCCTAGTGTTTTTCACTTTTGCTGGAATTCGAACCTTAGGTCTCATGGTTCTCCTTCCAATTCACTGAACACTGGGCTACACAATTACATGCATTGTATACTCTTATTTTCAACGTGCCTAAGCTAACTTAGCAGTATATTCTCAGTGCTAAAGGGGCATTTCAATAATATATCTTGAATGTTGCTTCACTCATCAAGCTTTGGGCTACTTCTACATTTCATTGTAGATGTTTGAATCACCACTTCCACATTAAAACAAAGGCCTCATTAGGAGATCAAAGTCTTGAGCAACAACTTTACATCGTACCATAAATTACCTCCACTTATAAGATCTGACTCATCTTTTATGTTCTATTTTACTTGGCCCAAGGTGATTTGAAAATTCTCTTAAGAAACTATTTATTAGGGGTTTGTTTTACTAAATTATCCTTACTAATTATACTTTGAAAATCTAAGTTTCACTACTAGTACTTCATATAGTTATTTAATGATAAGGTTAAACATAAGAAGAAAATAATAAATCTCACTTGATTTATCGAAATTGACAAGTAAAAAGAAAAATCCTTTTTTTAGAACAAGGGCCAAGTAAAATGGAATGGAGGGAGTACATAAAAACTCAGCTACATAAGAGGTGATCCCTCTCTTAGGTGTGATCCCCACAACGCTCTGCCCAAGAGCCCTCTATTTGATCAACAAATTTTCACTCTCTGTCACTTCTATCCTTCTTTTACATATTTATTTTGTAGCCGAACAAATGATGAAATCAACTTGCTGTTGCCAAAATTTGCAAGAGAGAAAGAAAGCATCCCAAAAAATAAAGAAAGAAAATACCTGCAAAAGTATATCTCCCAGTTTATTCCTTGTTATCCCTGTACCAAGGATTGCACCAAGGAAATCACCATGAGAACAAGGTTGAAATGAAAAGTTCCCTGAAATACTGGAAAAAGGATCCATTTTCACAATAATAAACAGGAATTTTTTGATTGGTTGATTTGAACAGCAGATACAACAGAACAATGACAGGAGGACCTACCTCAAGGCTGCAACAATATCTGGATCACTTGTTAATGCCTCTGGGTGTCCAACTGAGAGTCGGCATCGTTCGGCCTATTTAAGGAGACAGTAAATATAAATTCAAGCAGCTTTATTGCTCAAACAAGTTTTGTAAACAAACTGTGCCCAACCTCTGGGTATCCTCCTTGTGCAACTATTTTGAGGTCAGCTAACCTATGTAAGACTAGCATCGACTCTTTTAAGACAGGCGGAGTCAGAAAATCAGTATGTAAAACTTCTCGTCTTAATGATGCCCTTTCCGCCTGAGAAGTACAAACAAGTTATAATCAGTTTAGATTAAGACTTAGGACACTCTGCTGGCTCTTTTCCTACAACAGAAACCAAAGAGGTGAAAAACCAGACAAGATTTTTCAAATGTCAATTGAGAGGAGAGTGACCGGTCTGGTAGATGTATATGTACCAGTTCAACAATACGCTTCACATCTTCAATGGTGTTCTTGTCTCCCACTCCTTTCAGTAAAACATTGGCATCACCCTTAATAGCCTGTGGCAGGCTGCATATTCCAAAAGCTGTTTTGAAAGCAGTCCAATAACATGTGGGTCATCAGCTATTAAAGTTTACAACTAAGAGTATAATGTTTAGGTCGATAGATATTCCCAAGGAATCTGCCAATTGTAAACAACTTACTCTGATGTAAGAAACAGCAAATTTATCCAAACATCCCTTAAACTATTACATATTGTTTCATGTGATCTTTATGGGGAAGTTGAGATAGACAAATATATGCTTAAGGAAAAGCTGACCAAAATAGTAACTCGAAGTTCCCACCTTGGTATTGTTTGGTCACTATAATTTCAAGGTGACTCATATTTTCCTAATACTAGTTTGCAAGTGACTGAATTGTCCCAGCCGGTAATAAACCCAAAAAACTTTCAGCCTATTGATCTTTTGAAATACACATGAATGCCAAAAAGTATGTGGTCCTTCATAAAATGCAACCTTCTCATTCTAAACTTTATTATATCTCAAGCACCTATCTTGTGGAACTACAAGTTAGAGACTAAGGTGCGATAGAACAAATCAGCACCATGGAGTGTACAGTTCAATTCTCATAAGTCAATTGAGCATTCACCTTTGCAGTGGTAGCTTGCAGTGAAATTTCAGCTTTTCAACAGAAGGTATGAGTGACGTTGACAACTAATAGGAAGATTGAATCTGATGGTCTTCATTGACACTACACTTGTTGATATGTTCTATTAATGGGTAATTTGGTGGGAGTGCACGGAAATTGTTGATAAAATGCCTCAGCATGATTTGTAACTTTGCATATAGATATTTTGGACTTCTTGAAATGAAAAGCCAAATCAAGGCTATTAATTTTTTCAACCATATACAATTTCAATTGCATGCTATTGCAAACAATAGTTTGCAATTGTGTCATCATTGAGTTAACCAAAACACCCTCTGTTTCGTTTATATGACAGTCTTAATTGGACATGAAGTTTAAGATGTCAATTTGACTTATATAATATATTAATGAAGAGATAAGAGGATATCAGAGTAGTGGTTGAAAAGTGAGCAAACATCACATCAAAGTTAAAGTTTGAATAGTTTAATGAATTTAAATTCTCAAAAGTTGTACAAAAATAGAATTTTGTCAACCATTTTGGAACGTCCCAAAATGGAAAGAAATCACACATATTGGATCCAAGGGAGTAGCAAACAAGTGGAGGTCTATTGGTGTATGTTATTTGATATAGTGGATTTCTTTAATAATTATTATTTGTTTTTGTTAGAATAGGAATAGATAAATACAATCCTACTTATAATAGGAATAGGAATAACAATAGTATATAGAATCCTATTTGGAAAAGGATTGTACTATAGTATCCTAGTTGGAAAAG
>JBCEWC010018631.1:0-11876 GCA_038996855.1 Solanum aculeatissimum
AAGAGGATCCTTGAATCAAGTCCCACATACCTTAATCCAAGCAACAAGTCCCTAAGATCAAACTTAGACCAATCTTCTTCCCCAATTTCTACAAGCTAGCTTCAATGGAGGTCAAGAGAGCCTTACGATCTTAAGAGAGAGTGTGGGGAGTTCTAATAGATGAAATAGGGTTTGGGAGATGATTAAGGGGCTTACGATACCTTAAGGGACTAAAAGGGGGCTTAGGGAAACATTAAATCACGAAAATGCCATTAAAAAACTGGAATGTTTCACTGAACACAACACCTAAACGGAAGCTACAGTGCCATCAAATGGGCACACGGACCGTTCAAGTGACTGTCAAGTTGTACTTAGTCAAATTTTCCATGAAACTCTCGGAGGACATTCTGTTACATTTAACAGATCACCAAATGGTCCGTTCAACTTGAGACGCGGCGTGACTCACTCCATATGACCACCTTTAGCTTCAAAAATAACAGCCAAGCCATGGCTAAGCCACTGCCTCACTTAACGAGGCAGTGAACGGGCCGTTAAATGCCAAATGACCCGTTAAGGGTCCCGTCAACCCACACTTAGATTTGGGGTGGTTCCAAGCCACCCCAAGCTCACTGGAACATCACACGACACCCTAGATAGACCTTTCAAAGTTTAAAGGTCCGTGTCAATTTCCTTGGCCATTCTTTCGAGCCTATCTCCAATGGCTTCCGAATTTTAGATAGTCTCACTGTTTGGGCCATATATCCCTCTTCCGATATTCAAATTGAATGAAACCACTTTTGTTGCAAATATAACTTAAAGAGCTTAAATTTGATATGTGGTAGCGCACATGGTTCATTGCACATCAAAAGTTATAACTATTTGAGTTGACTGTCAAAATTATCCCTCTAGGCCACTTTCTAGCCCAATTTGCATTCGGCTACTTAAACTCAACCCATGGACACCAAAACTCATACATGCCTTGTATTACATCATAGAATTCCAACCAGAAGTAGATTTGGAAAATTTTTGGGTTGTTACACTTGTATTGATTCCATGTATTATCGACAACTTGACAATCCTGTGGTGGTGGATTGATACCCTCAAGTGGTGGTGGGTCATTATTATTTGGATTTAGTGCTACATTTGTGACATCATTTTCAATATTGTTCGCATTGTTTTGGGCCATTCTTCTTAGTGTTTTCTGAGACTCAAGGTCAAACAGAGTCAAAGGGTTGCCTTAATTATGATTGTTTTGCATACACTACACCTATACACTAAAATAAAACAAAAACAACAAGAAATGTAAAATACGGAAAATAAAAGTTAATTCATAAATTACTCAAATTAAACCAGTCTAAAGCCGTACTTCCCAGTAACAACCCCCAAAATTTTAATGTCGCCTAAACTACACCTCCACTTTGAGGATAAGCGTTCATTGTCAAAATATATAATCTAACCAAGGTTAGGATCAATCCCACAAGG
The DNA here is from genome assembly GCA_038996855.1 of Solanum aculeatissimum. Lineage (NCBI taxonomy): Eukaryota > Viridiplantae > Streptophyta > Magnoliopsida > Solanales > Solanaceae > Solanum > Solanum aculeatissimum. Next base: position 1,462 of record JBCEWC010018631.1, read on the forward strand.
AATATGGTCAGACCTGGAGTAATTACAAGAAATTTGAGTTGAATTAACCTACTTATCTCCCGAAAGGAGGGGGGTTATAAATGCAGTAAGTAAACTTAAACTATAAGTAAGTGTTGTAAAATCAGTGAGAGAAGTAACTAGGGTATTGTGTTCCCTAATAATTCCTAACTAAGTATCACCCGATAATCATAATCTTTTGTAGTGCTTAGAATGGAAAATAGTAAGTTAAGTTTACCAAACCCTTTGATCCAGGCGAGAGGTAAATTTCACTATGTGATTTGATCCATTCCCACAACATGACATTACTAACCCTTACCTTTTGTTCTAGTACAACCTCTCCTTAGTCCAATTTGGTTGATTAGACGAGAGGGATCACATCAAATCTTGTTAACTATCCTCTTTTCCCATTTCTCACCACCTTGAGTTGACAAGAATTATGAAAAGTTCTAATGTTGCCCACCATTAAATATTATTCACATTGAAGGACATAATTAATACATGCATGCACACTTTCCAAGAATTATGGATTATCTAACTTTACCTTGTTAGTTTTTATGGTTCTCACAACCCTAGTTGTGGATTTAGCTATGCATGATCATTGTAGATGAAGAAGTCATGTTAAAGAATAGCATAATTAAACACATACAATGATGAATTTAAGAACAATAAATCTAAATTTTCCACAAGAAATCACAATGTAATAATCACAAAATTTGAGTTCTCAAAGTGTTTCTCTCTCCTCTCGTGTGTCTCCCTACTATGTTTCTATATCTAGTACATCCTCACTTCTAAAAAACCTATTTATAATAACTAAAATACAAATCCAAAATGAAATAGAAAAATTGGATTTCGCAGCTTCTATAGACTGGGTTACGGGTCGTATAATGAACCATGACCTGTACCTAGGCTTTGTACTTTGCATCTTCAAAAACAGACTTCAAAACCATGAGACCTTCTTATGGGCCATCTTTTGACTTACGACCTGTGGAGGGTTTAGTCTGACACCTTCTCTTAAAATCACCAAAATTTGATCCTCCAAGCATGACACAAATCCATGACTTGTGAAATATTCTACGGGTTGTCCGACAGTTCGTAGATGCAACTTCTGAAAATATGCCCTTCACTAGATCTCACTCACGAAACTAACCTACGACTCGTGGAATGAACCATGGCCCCTAGAGTTATCTATAAATCCCCAAAAACTGCAATCTTATAACACTTTCCCCAAAATTATACCTAATCCTGTAATCCTAAAAAATAAACATAGAAACACATCAAACCCATTAACATCTCTTTTAGAACACATAAAATTCGAAGTTTTAAGCATCAAAGTGCTGTATTTTTGTAGCACATCACTCACGTGGTCTTATTTGTCGTTTATGGTTTCTTCTCACTTATGTAAACTATGTTATGAGATTTTGGCTATCTTCCATGCATGATTTGACTAAAGCATTGGTCATTCATATCATATTGAGCTTATTGTCCTTTTATACGATTAGGCATCTTAATTATCATGGCTTATAATCTCTTATTACATTGCAACCTTCATAGTTAGTACAATCCAAGTACTAACACATATTGTTTTGCCTACATGATCTAACAATGTGGGGATCAGAACTCCTATTCATCCACCTCCATGTGGCTAGTTGGTTTTCTTGAAGGCTTTCTTGTGGTGAGTCCTCCATTCTAGGGACAACAACCGTTATCCATCATTCTTATTTAGAGACTTATTTACTTCTGTTATCTATTTTTTAGGGTGAGCCGGAGAGATGTCTTGACCCCTATTCCACTCATATTTAGAGGTGTTATTGGATATTATGACGTGCTTGACTCTTATAATGCATATGTATTTATGGAGATTTCTTTTAGTCCCTACTCCTTGTATGTTGTTATTTGATGTTGATTGCAAGTGGTTTTCTTCCTAAGTCCTTACTTCCCATAGAGTGTGTCCCATGATCCCTTCCCTTAGTTTAATATTTGTGGTTGAATGATGGTGATTCCTTATCCTTTCTTTCCTATAGCTTGTGTCCTAAGTCCCGAATCCCCTTGGCTTGATGAATTGATGATTGCACTACGTTTTCGTAACAAAGGATGTGCTTATATATGCTATGAGGCTTATTTGGGTACCCTTGGGTTTCCATTCACCATATCACACCTAGGCCCTAGGCTTGGGTCATAACAAGCTTGGTATCAGAGCACTAGGTTTGTAAATGGTCCTTAAATATCCAACACATCTCGTCGAGTAGAGTCTTATTCATGGTGGTGAAGTGTGCCACAATTATGAATAGGAGGCTATGAGGCATTTAGAACATGATTCACTTCTCCATGATCTATGTCATTCTTTAGAACTTGATTTTAGGTTTGCTATCTCTAATGGTTTCCTTTTCATGCTTCTAAATTATGCCGCCAAAAAAGATGGCACAAATAGATCCCTTTCCCAAGGGGGATCTAGCCCCATAAGTTCCACAAGAAGAAGTAGGGGTCACTCATGTCAAATACCAAAATATTGTTACCTTGTTGGCACGAGATGTAGCCAACCAAGACAAACAAGGGGCCTAAGTTCCTTATGCTCCTGCTCTGGCCTCAAGGGTGAGGGACTTTACTAAAATGAACCCTATAGAGTTTCATGGCTCTAAAGTAGAGAAATATCCTAGAGAATTTATTGATGAAGTGTACAAAGTTCTTGCTATTATAGGGGTGACCTTGGAGGAGAAGACAGAACTTCTGGCCCATCTACTCAAAAGCCTTGCTTAAATATGGTTTGTTGTAAGGACCCGAACTTCGTGATACCTTATTGATGCTTAAAATTGAGTTTTCCAGAGGTGTGTTACCAATGGGGTGATTGTGTATGGAGTTGTGTGGCTTAAGAAAGGATTTTAGTTTTGGTGTCCCTTCAAGGCATCTCCCATTAGCCGTGGTCCTCACTATTGACGGTGGAAAAGGCCTTTGGTAAGAGCCCCAACCTTGAAGCTAACAAATTAGCTAAGGCAAGACACCAGGAGACCCTGTACGAGTCGTGTAGTCTCACACGAGCCGTGGGGGTGTCTCGTATAACCTACCACAAGTCGTGGTGAGGTGTCTCGTGAAACCCTCTTCCCAAAATATATATTCTATGTATAGAGCTACCATCTCAGAACTTAGTGCCTTCGTATAGACGCTCATACGGTTAGTGAGGCATCACACAGACCGTTTCACCTTCAGTGGAAGAGCCCTTGAACTGAAAACCTTTCTGAGGACCCTCTCACGAGCTGTGTGGCTCTTTGAGAAAACCCTTGAACACTTTTAAGACGTATTTCATGATTGGTCTTTTTTCTAATTTTTGTTGATTCTAAAGGTCTTTTAGGGTCTTAATACCTATCCTAAGCCCCCAAATCAGATTATACTCACTATTCACTCTTTTTACTCTCTCATTACATTCAAACTCTAGAATTCAAATCTTAAACTCTCTCTTCAAGTCTTGTGATTAGGGATTCAAGCTAGGAGATCAAGGAGGGTCTTCTTCTCAAATGAATTTCTTATTGGTTCTTCTAGTTATCTAAGGTATGCGGGATTGATTCATGAGTCCTTTCAATCATGAAGACCCCTAATTCTTCTCACTTGGAATTTATGTAATTTTAAGGTTACTTTGAATATAGGTCTTTTATATTAATGTTGATTTGAGTCAATTGAGATATCGGCTATGCTGAATTGTTGTTTTTAAAATGATATAAACCCTAATATGTTGAATTGCATTGATGTTATGACTGTTTAAATGTGCACGTCCCCTTGATCATAGAAATTAAGCATGGATATCTTAAATTATAATTTAATCATTAATTTTCTTACGATTTTAAGTATAGATTTACCTCATTATGATATTTCACATTGAATCTCTATTGACCATGTTATTCTCTCATCTCATTGCATTTTCATACATGTGCATTGGTTTTCATGAAGTTTATGATGTGGGCTAAGACCCAACCATGTTTATGACTACGTTTTTAAGCAAAGTATGGGTATGAAAAGATTGTGACCACATGATGTCTATGATATGGATCTTTGAGAAACTATGAGTGTTTACACCAACATGTATGAGTATGAATGAACTATTCCTAAGCTTGAAAGTATGAATGGAAGTACGATTTGGCTTTTTAGCCCAAGTATGCATGATTATGAAATATGTTTGGTTTTTTAGCCTAAGTATGAATGATGAAGATTTGAAAAGACTATTCTCTTTTCTAAAAGCATGTATATATATATATATATATGTATTCTTGTGGAATGATGACTTAGTACCGAACGGACTTGTATGAGAAGGGCTATCTCCAAGGGGCCCGTCCTCAAGTCCCATAACTGTACGCCAAACATAGGTTCATGTTTATGCCCCTTGTGGATTATTTATGATTATAGAAACCCTTTACAAAATGGGTGGTGTTCCTGTAAGGTAAGGTACTCTCCGAAATGGGTGTTGTTCTCGTATGGTGAGTCACGATCCAAAATGGGTGTTGTTCCCATAAGTTGAGTATATGAGTTACCTTTGTCAAGTAATATATTCTTTTTTGAATGTAGAGGCAACATCGGAATTCCAAGTTGTGGCTCACTTGGTCTTATATGTTGGTTGAGGTCCCATCCCTACTATTTTAAGTATTATGGCTAGGGGTGGGCATGGTACGGTGCGGTACGGTATTTGCAAATTCGGTATGGTAATTTCGATATTCGGTATCTAAAAATTTGATACCATTACCATACCAAATTAACTCGGTATGGTTTGGTATTTTTAATTTCGATTTTGGTATTTTACGGTATGGTATTTGGTAACCATAATTTTCCCTTATCGAGCTGCACATACATTTCGTAGATCAAACTTTATAGTATACATATAACTCCCTCTACACTCCTAGTATACATATAGTATCGAGCTGCACATACATTTGGGTATGGGCTATTACCTATTGGGCTTTGTGGACAATTGGACATGTAGTACTTAAAAATTAACACTTTTATGAAATTTAATATATATATATATATATATATATATATATATATATTGGTATGGCATATGGTATTTTGGTATTTATTTTTTAAATACCAAATACTAAAAAAAAATATAAGTCATACCAAATACCATAATAACCATACCATAATATTAAACAATTCGGTTTCAATATGGTATTCGGTATATACCATACCATGCCCACCCCTAATTATCACATTTCATGCATCATGGATTTCATGGCATATTACTATATACTATTTCCTATATATTTTTTTCTATAAATTTTCCCTTGTCATCAAATATTGATTTGCAGGGTTACATGTTATAAGCATTTGCTTTCTTGCATACTTAGTACATTCAAACATACTGACACATACCCTTTGCCTACATAATATAACCATGTAGGGACCGGAGACTACAACAATCTACCTTTTGTCGGTTAGCTTGGATCTTTGAGTATCATCAGAGGTGAGTCCTTTTCTCAAAGGACAAGATCCACTTTCTATCTACCTTTCATATTAAGTTATTTATGTCTTTATTTTAAGGGCAATCCAGGATATGTCTTGTTCACGAACTCCTTGAACAAATAAGCTATGTTTATGCTTAAAATGCTATGTTTCTTATGATGTTATAATGATATGGATATGATAATGTATGGAAATGTCAAAAGTCCTAACTCCCTTCTATCCCCATAGCATGAGCCATGCTTACCCATCCCTTAGTTTTATGTGCTATGTGCTAGATGAATCCATGTAAATTCCTATACCTATGACATCCCCATAACATCAGTCATATTTACCCGTCCCGTAGAATTATGTATTTAATGTATAATTATGCATTTCTGAACCAATGATGTGTGCATGTATGCTATGAGGCTTTTTTGGAGAATTTTGGGTTCCCATTAATGTCACTCCTAGGCCCTAGGCTCGGGTCATGACAAGATTGGTATCAGAGCATTAAGGTTTTAAAATGATCCTTGGAGTCCAACATTCCATATTAAGTGAACTCCTATTCATAGGTGTAAAGTGCACCACGCCTATGAGTAGGAGGATATGATGGAGTTTTAGGAATAATCTCACTTTTTATTTCTTATGTCGTGCTATGAAATGTGTCTTAAAGCTTCCTAACTCTGATGATAACATTGATGCCTTTCAGAATATGCTTCCTAGAAGAGCCTCTCTACCAAGGCAGGCTCCAACTAATAAGGAGCAAGTTCCCTAAGGACCCTTTGGGGAGCCTATTACTCTGAATGAGCTCCGTGCTACCCTTTCTATGCTAGCTCAAGCGATGACCGACCAGGCTAGGTAGACTAATCCTCATCCTCATGCTCCTACTCCATCTTCTAGTGTAAGAGATTTCACCCGGATGAATCCTCTAGAGTTCTATGGTTCAAAAGCTTATGAGGATGCCCAAGGCTTCATTGATGAACTCTCTAAGGTGTTGACTTATCATAACTCGGACCTAGAGTCCAATCGTGACATGGAGAATATGACACCTGAAGGCATCCCATCCAAGCCTCGTGTTCATATCATAAACATTTATAAGTTAAAATAAGTATACATAAGAGAATAAGCAAGCAAAAGTACATAAAACATAAATGTCATAGTTCTCATAGGAAACATACATCTAATCCATAGTCCTCTAGCTCACCCTCAAGATATACATCAAAGAGAATAGAAGATAAAGTCTCAAGGTAAAGGAAAAACATCATAGGGCTCGTTCCTGGAGTATAGGAACTCATAAAAAACTCTTCAAACTCGATGTTCGAAACAAGCCACAAAATGGAATAGCCTCCTCGGCATCCGTTCTTACATGATTTGGGTCATGTAGATAAAGAAACATGCATTAGTACATAGAATGCACTAAGTATGTAGGTATTCCATGAAGTAAAAGGAAATCACAATAATAGTAATATGCATAAACTTCATCAATAGGATAGGGCACAATATGCATGTGCATGCATGCTTAAAATCATATGAGGAAACATCATAAAAATCCATAAGCATCATTGCATACATATGTTGGAAAAAGACAATAACCGACATTCATAAGACCATGCAGACTGTTGAATGGAATTTTTATGTTTACTCTCATCGAGTTAAGAGGAGTCTACTTTTCCAAGGTAAACTCTATTCTCATCTTATAGGCTCTATCCTATTGGAAACCCTTGTGAGAAAACATTGAGAATTAGAGTTTTTGAATGAGATAGGAATAGTTCTTATAGGTACTAGGTTGGTTAGGGTAGTAAGGAAGACCAAAATTACATAGTTTAGGACTTAGGAGGATTGAAAAAATCAAAAACACTCTTCATTAAAAACTTCTGAAGTCATCCATGAGACCCCTCTTACAGGTTGTGGAATGACATACGACTTGTATACAGTATCATAGACTACGGTGTCACAAAAGTTTAGCTACTTGAATTCTCCATGAATGCACTTACAACTTGTAGAAACTCTTACGGGCCATAGAGTCCTTCATAACATGCTTCCTTCCTTAGACAAATATTTGGTTCCTTAAGGCCCTTTCCACTATAACGGTCTATGAGTCGTAGAATGTTCTACGACTCGTATGTTACTTAGTGACCCTTTAAATTTTCCATCTTTTCTAGGCAAATTCCACAAGGTCACCTATGACCTATGGGTTTCGTGGTCTCATATAGTCGAACCTTCAGGGATTTTCTACCTTCTCACTTTCCCAAGCTTTTAAACATAGGGGGTGTACAATATATCACCCTTGGGATCATTCATCCTTGAATGAGACAAGATTAGCTTGAATGGAGTAGAACTAGGGTTATCATCATAGCAAAATGCAAAAATACAACTTAATCATCATTTTCATAAAGTCATCAAACTCATGCATCAAATATCATTAAAAAATAGTTTTATGATCATGTATGCATGGAACTTAGAAAGAATTATGCATTCGTGAGAGTTTCGAAGGAATTGATCACATTAAGTATCTTAAGCCTGAGTAGAAGGAAAGAGATAAGGGTATTGTTCCATCATGTCTGCCTCAGCCTCCCATGTAGCACTTTCACTTTGTTGGTTTCTCCATAACACCTTGACAGATGCAACTTTTTTTTTCCTTAAATTTTTCATTTGTCGATCTAAAATCTCAATTGGTACTTCTTTATAGGTCAGATTTTCTCCAATAGTTACATGTCCCAATGGTACAATAGCAAATCTATCTCATAAGCTATGTTCCCATCCTTCTTCACTATCTTATAAGGTCCCAAATATCTAGGACTCAATTTGCCTTTCTTGCCAAAACACATCACTCCTTTCATTGGAAAAACTTTCAAATATACCCAATCACCTTCATTAAATTCTATTTCTCTCCTTTTTATATCGACATGTGACTTTTGACGACTTTGGGAAACCCTCTATTTTTATCTTATGACTTTCACCTTTTCCATAACATCAATTACCAAGTCTAGTCCGATTAATGGCATATATCCATTTCAAACCATCCTACTGGTAACCTACACCGCCTACCATATAATACTTCAAATGGAGCCATACCAATACTTGAATGGAAACTATTATTGTAGGCAAATTCAATAAGAGGTAGGTGATCATCCCAACTTTTTTTGAAATCACACAAGCTCTCAACATGTCTTCCAATGTTTGTATGGTCCTTTTAGCTTGTCCATCCATTTGAGGATGAAATATGGTGCTAAGCTTTACCTTTGTACCAAGACCTTTTTGAAATGATTTCCAAAAATACGAAGTAAATTGAGTTACTCTATCCGATATGATGGACAATGGCACTCCATGCAACTTTCCCATCTCATGAATATAGACCTTAGCATAATCTTCAGCACTATGGGAAGTCTTCACTGATAAAAAGTAGACTGTTTTCATCATTCTATCCACAATCACCCATATTGAGTCAAATTTCTTCTAGTCTTTGCAAACTCGTAACAAAGTCCATATTTACTTCTTCCCATTTCCAAGTAGGTATTTCAATATCTTGGATCAAACTGCCGGTCCTTTGGTTCTCAACCTTTACTTGTTAACAATTGGCACATTCCATCACATACCTTGCTATGTCCTTCTTCATACCGTTCCACCAATACACTTCTCTTAAATCTCTATACATTTTGGAGGATCCAGGATGAATAGCATACTTCGAATTATGAGCTTCATCAAGTATCTTCTCCCTTAGTCCTTCCACATCGGACACACACAATCGTTCTTGATAATGCAATACTCCATCTCCCCTTATGCTAAGATGTAATGATCCGAAAATTTTTGAACTTCTTAATGGTTGGTCATGGTTAGTGTTAAGCTAGTCATGTTTGAATGTTGGTAGCCATGGGTTGAATTTAAGTGGTCGGATTCAAAATGTATCGTTTGGTGAAGTTATGGGGCCAGTTGGGAAGTGTAATTTGAAAGATCATAAATTTTGGTACGGGATGAACTGTCTGGGTTGCAATATATTAAATTGAATCTCTTTGAGTTATCTTCCCAACGCAACTAGTTTTACTCAATTTGGAGTTTGTATGAGAAAGTTATGGCCAAAACAGTGGGACTGCCCGTGTATGGAAAGGTTCTGGAAAAGGAAAATTGGCCTGAGCTTAACGCAGACCCACACGGAAGGGTCCACAGGCCGTGTGGGGGTCTGTGGGTTGATCCAGTAAGTGGGTCTGAGTGTTGAACCAACGCCTAAACCAAGTGAAGCCCCACAGACCACTTCATGGTCTTTGTAGGTTCTCACGACCCGTGAGGGGTACCGTGGAGTGAGGAAGAACGTTGGCCAAGGTTTGGGGACGGACTCCGGACCAAGTGAAGCTCCAAGGACCAGTACACAATCCGTGTGCAGCCACACAGTTCGTGAGACCCCCCGTGAAGTGATCCAGAAATTCCCTCGAGAGTTCAAGCTGAAGACGAGACCAAGTCAAGTTACACAGCCAGGTACACGGGCCGTGTACCAGTATACAACCACTGTAGCCCCTTTTGTGTGATACTATTTAAGTTAATTAGTCCATTTCATTAATGGTTAATTCGTAATTTAATTAAATCCTATGCCCCTTTTAGGCATTTTAAGGTCTCCTAAACCCTCTAAATCAAACCCAAAACCCTTTTCATCCATTCTAACCCTCTTCAATCCATTTTGAAATTCTCTCAAATCCTCTTGACCTCCATTGATGAAAGCTTGAAAAAATTTGGGGAAGATCATCCTAGTTGTAAAATTCTTCAATTTTCTTAGTCAATTTAAAGATATGTGGGTTTGATTCATGGATTCCCTTTCATCAATGAAGATCCAAGAACCCTCCTTTTTAAATTTTGATTTCAAGATTTTCTTAAGGTTGGGTTCTTTAAATTTTGATGTATTTAGTTGATTGGGATTACGTGCTATATAAATTAGGTGATTTAAAGTTGATTTAAGTTTGAATTATATGAAGATTCAATGGTTTTGATGATGATCAAGTTATGCA
>JBCEWC010018632.1:0-11874 GCA_038996855.1 Solanum aculeatissimum
TGAGACATGCCTCATATAGAGCTGTCCAGGTGAAACAAGCAACCTTAGGAGGTAACTTGGTCCTCCAAATGAGTTTCAAAGGCCAGTAGTCTATCATGGGGTTCCTGGAGCACAATTGTTGGTACCCTTCCTTGACTGTATAAACTCCATTTTGGTGTCCCTATTTGAGCTTATCAACTGCTTGGGGATTAATGTGACAATGTTGTAGTCTAACAAAAAGATCTACCAGATCATTCACTTCCCAGTTGTGTGTATTCCTCCTAAATAGTAGGTTCCAGTTGATCCCTTCTCTATTAGTAGCAATAAGAGAATTGGGGTCTTGAGTAATTCTATAGAGATCTGGGAAATCCTCCAGAAGAGTGTTGTTCCCAAGCCATTTGTCAATCCAAAATTTTAGGAGTGAATCATTACCCAATTCAAAGTAAGCATTCTGATCTAATGTGTCCCACAACATCCTAATACCCTTTCACAATCCTACTCCATAGGGAAGTGTAGTAATATTTGTGCACCATTGATTCATCCTTCCATGATTCATCCTTTCTGAATCATTTTGCTGAGGCCTTCCATTGCCAAGATGAATAAGAATGGTGAGATAGGATCACCCTGCCCTCTACTTCATAGCTACTCCTCCAGTTTTTGCCTGAATCAAGGAACCACTCTTTCTGTAGCTACATGTTTTCAAACTTGAAGTAGGATGAGCTCGAGTCCCATTCCCCACATTCAAGCATCAAAGGCTTGTGATAAGATATTACTCTAGGAAGAGCCACTTGCTTTATTACCTTAAAACTGTCATTCCACTCTGAGATCAAGAATCTATCAATTCTCGATGCCTGCAAAAGTTCAGCTCCTTTTGACCATGTATATTGTGCTCCTTGCAGTGGTAAATCCAAGAGCCCCAATTCTAGTATAGTTTCTGAGAAGTTTTTCATAGCTCTAGTCTTTCTCTGACTGTTGAATTTTTCATAGTCAAATCTGCACACATTGAAATCTCCGCCCAATAACCCATTGACCATCCCAAGAGCCACTCCTAATGGAGGCTAGTTCATACCAAAGATCCTCCCTCTCACTGTTTGTGTGTGGTCCATATACTCCTGTATAACACCATCTGAATTGTTCTTGTATGCTCTCTAAAATTACAGACACTTACATACACTGAGTGAGCTCCACTTTTCCACAACCTTTTATCCCACAAAATTATGAACCCCCCTAGTGCCGTTAGCTTGTAATTCTGCCCAGCTGACCCATCTATTCCCTCAAAGAGAATTAATCAGCTGTTGTGACCAATCCTCGATTTTAGTTTCTTGAAGACAAACTATGTCAACCTTCCACTTCATTAACAGAGACTTAATGGTACTCCGCTTCTTACTGTCATTCAGCCCCCTAATATTCCAATTGAGAATTTTTATTCTCATCTGGATTGTGCTTTGTGACTCCTACCCCCCGCGTTGATTGGTTTAGCATCTCGAATTAAACCTGAAGATAACTTTTTTAATTCAGTTACCCCTTTTTTCTTCTTCGTCTTTGAGTTACCTTCTGATGAAACCTTTTGTTTAGCCTGATCTTGTCTTCCTTGATCCATTCTGAGAATCATGCCCAGTAATTCATGTTCGAATCCGATAGCATTGACGCCGAAAGCTTTGCAAGCCTTAACCATGACTAGCTTTGTCCATTTAGAAGTAGTGATAACTGAAGGAGTATGTATAACCTGCTGACAAGTGGTACCTTCACCATGCCAAGGAAGAAGAAGGTGATCATTGTGGGAGATGGATGACTGTTCTGAATCGGTAGCAGCATCAATTTGACTTGTAATTTGCTTTGGAGTTTCAAGAAATTTAGATTGCTGATCTTGAAGGCCATGCAAACAAAAAAGAGAAGTATCTCCCTCATCTCTTTCATCATCTGCTTCACAGTTGCTGTGGCAATTAGAGTCCTCAGTAATGGACACCATTCGCTGTCGTTCCAAGGCTTGCAAATTCAAATGTTATTGGATCTAGAGGCTCCCGATCAGGGGAATATTGTGGATCAAAAATACAGGGGTCTTGGGCCCTAGGTGTCCAAATACTTTTCCCCGCATCTCTTTTGTTCTGATTTGGGCCTCTTTTGGAAAGGCCTTACCTTTATATCCTGACGGCCCCGCTATGGACTTAAAGTCCACCCTTTTTCCTGTTCCCTTGTAACTAGGGTTTGGCCTCACTATGTGATTAGCTGACAAATTTGAATTAACTGTGAAAGGCATGTGTTGTGCCAGAGGTCTGATCACTGTGTTGACTTCTGTTTTCCTTGGAAACACCGCCTCTTCTTCCCCAACCTTCCTTTTTTCTTTCTGATCGGATTCTTCACCAGCATCCCATATTTTTGTGTGTGCATCAGGAATCACCCAGATTTCATAACTTAAATCAGCAACTTTTAACTCCAATTTATGTGGTAGATTTCTACCTATCTTTGACACAGATTCTCGCCCAAAGTAAATTGGATCTTTTCTTTGTGTCTTCATCGATATCAACAAAACCACCACATAGTTCGCCGATCGTTTGGAAAGAAGTTTCAGGCCAGGCATGTAATGGAATTCCGAAGGCTTTGATCCATCGATCTCCTGAGGGTAGCACCTTTGTATCCAGATCAACTAGTGGAGACCACCAGTCCAACGACAACCTTCCAAAACCAGTCGCCCACCTTGACTCTGGCTGCTCCTTGCCGTGATGGCATTTCAAAGAGAAAAAGGTTGTGCAAAATCGGAGAAACCTTCAAACCTGTTGTCGTCTTCTACCTTTTATAGAACCACCTCTGAAGCTATTGTATATTAACTGTTATAAATGGATGGCACATTATATCAACCATTTAACTTTATAGAATTTGCATTAAAGGTTTTCTATTGATGTTAATAAGAAGAACGAAAGCGACATTGATCATAATGTGTTTTGTCAAGCTTGCCAGGTTATAACTTGGGTGTCTTCCATTGTGTAGCTGATGTATAATTAGTTTGTCTTGAGCAGTTGAAAGCTTCTACTAGTAAAATACAGTTTGTGCATTCATGTGGAAACTTTTGACTTAACTTATATGTAATATTTCAAAGGAGGACAATGGATATTAGTGTAATTGTGCCTCAGTCTCTTTTCTTCTTTCTTTTGCTTTTGGCTTATGATATTTGAACGAACTTGATTTTTGTTATTTGTATTTATTTCAGTTGATTGTCCTAGGCTTGAAGATGGAAAGTAGGATAAAGGATGAACTCTACTCTGACATTTTCGATATGACAAATCTTCAATCAAGTCTCAGGCCGACTACCAATTCTGGAAACAATGATTCACATGGTATGAACTTCAGTTGATTGCTTCAAGCTGGTAATGAAAATTAGAAATGCATTTTGTTATTTAAGATTTGAATATCAAATTGTTTACCATTAATAGAAGTTATGATGTGGTGTTTATTCCTGGATTGAATATTTGTTGGAATAACCATTGAAGTGGGAGACCAAAGGTCTTCATTGACATTTTAAGAATTTTTATCCTAAAAGGTCTTCTTTACTGGCTACTCTTAGCAAATCTGGATGAAAGCAAACTTGAGCTTTTGTTGATTAACCATTGTTTTTTTCTCTCTCCTTTGCCTTCCTTTGTTTGCCAAAGATTATTCAAAACTTAAAGAAATATATTATCTCTCCTATCCTTCTCTATTTTCTAGTTTCAAACATTATTAAACCTCCGATCCTGATTTGTGAATAAATATATTAGTTAAATGCAAGTGCAGATGTTCTCATATCTATGTATAGTTCTCTTGGTTGGGCTCTCTCCTTTACATAGTTTAATCATGCTGATTGCTATTAACATCTAATGCCAGACAGTGAGTGGTGCGATGTGTGGAGTGATGAGGGAGATCTGTGTCATGATTCTACTGATAGGTTGGATAAAACATCTGAAATGGACAGGGAATGGCAGATGCGGCATGACCAATTCCACACTGTATCCTTCAAAGTTTAATCTGGATTGATTGTATCCAGAAAATAAAACTAGATGTGTCCCTTTTGGTTGCAAATTCCATTTTTATTTGGAATTCCTGATGAATTATTAGATCGGATACCGTGATGGTCTTATGGCAGGGAAAGAAGCTTCTGCTCAAGAAGGGTTTAATGTTGGTTTTAGGGACTCGGTATATGTTGGATACAACTGGGGTCGTGTCAGAGGTATCACTAGGTGAGTATATGAATTTCATCCATGGAATTTGTAGAGATTTGAGTTTGTGTACCAACTAGAAATTTTCTTTGTGCTGCTTTGGATTTAAATTTGATGTTCTCTCCTTTTTTCGCTCTTTGAAGCACTTTGGCCTCTCTTCCTGACGGCTTAAAAGAAAGAATGGTTAATACAAAGGAAATCCAGAATAAGTTCCAGCACTTACATGAGTCTGTGCAATCTCGTTCAACAGTGGATATGCTTAAGGTGTTCCATGATTATCTGTTAAAGAAATCAGAAGAGAGTGCGAAAAATGACGACTCTAGCTCCTGCTTGGCGGATTCCAATGACGGTGTTCTCGACAATTACCAGAAAGAGCTACAATCACTTATTGATGAATCAGGGCTCAAATTGCACTTAGATACAAAGGAGTAGCCTTTTGGTTTCTTGCTTTACACATTTAAGTCATTTATCACTTTCTTGAGAAGCGAGTGTTTTTCATCACAATCCATAAAAAATTGCATTCTGAGAGGAAAAACAATAGTACACTTGAATGCATAGTTTTTTGTACATAGAATATTTCTATTTTCCAACATTCCATGCGTGGTTTTAGTTAACCATGTGTCGTATTCTGAAGAGAAATTCATCCGGATTTTTGTGGTTTATACAAATCTGTTTTCACTGCCCATGGTTGTTTTTATGAACAAAATATCTTGATATAGATAAATATGTTTACCATAGACATTACTCGATGTAAGTACAACGTCTCGTATAAATTGATTTGCATATATCCACGAGTATTATGAGATTGTGTTTCTAGTTAAGGATCATTGTATTGTCTTTTCTGTTATAAACTTGATTTACCATTCCTTTAGTGATGATATTAACTCATCCTTTAATCTCATTATTTGTTCATTACTGTATTTTCTTTAGTGAACAAAGTAACTCTCCGCTATGCCCATGAAGTGCATAGTAGCTGCTTTACATATCTGTCAAACAGTAAATCACCAAGTGGATTTTCATTGTCATTTGATCAACTACTAGCCAACTTAAAAGAAGTAAAACAAAATTTTACAGCCCACATTAACAAAAAGGTTGGATCGGCTACCTGGTTTCTGCTGAGGGTTCTGAAAACATGAGAGAGTAGTATCTGAAACTAGGTAATCTTTAAGAGAAAGGGCTAAAAGTTTATGATAGTATATAACTTTGGCTGAGATGCAGTTGTTTCCTCCACATATATGGAACAGTTGGTCTTTGAATTGTTCCTACTCATTGATGAACCAATATTCAAGCTGTTTAATTCAATTTGCTCAGTAGTGATCACTGATTAAATGCATGCCAAAAGCATTTTATTGGCATATTTCAGATAGTAGCAGAGATGATAGTTGAAGATCATGGTACCATAACATGTCAGGATACATATAAGAAATATTACTCAACTAAATATAAAGCCATAGATTGAAGTTCATAAAACCTTTCACAACACTACTAAAGTATGTGTAGGCATCATCCACAGGAAACAAGCACAACAGAAAGTTCTATTATAAATTAATTGAGATTCCACGATGATGTTTTCCACCATCTAATCCCAATCAATTCCTTTAATGCCATTAAGCTGAAATCGTTGCACATGTTTGACGGTTGGAATTGTGAGCAACAAGCCAGTTGTTCCTGGACGAAAGATTGTCTTACTAGCTCCGCACTGATGTCCACCTGTGCCACAGTGAAAGCATGCATCATTGTAACTCATCTGTGAAAACAATTCTGTGTATTTCAAGATTTCATCTAGCATTCTGATCATAGTAGTTTGGTTACGACATATAAGGACAGAATTGTGTTAAATGATATGAGTTTTGTACTGACCTTGAACTGGCATCAGTTGCAAGCCTGAATTGGTCTAGGATGTGCGAATCCTGATGCGCTGCGCCTGAGGTGAGGTTCCCATTTAGATGTTGGCAATACTGTTTCAAAAGCCTCCACCAGCAATGCAACCTTTCTCTTTCGAGCTGGTGCAAGTTTGTCCACTGCTCTCCGGAGTGCAAAATCAAGCATCCAGTCCTCGGCATTTTTCCTATCATCCATCATCTGATGCTTGAGATCAACTTTCTCTGCATCTGGATCTGGCTCCAGTGGCAGGAAATTTGGTGGCCGTGGATTGAATTCTCTTGATTCCTCTGGCTCCTTGGTGTCATTGCGCCTGGCTATGCCTCTCAGGTTTATGTACTTCTCAGACACTTCTTCACTGGAACCATATTTTGCATGTGTCTTCTTATATTTGATTTGGTTCTGCTTCTCCACACATGCCTCAGCTATTTGATCCGCTTCGACACCAGAGGCATTTTCACTTCCATCTTCAGTTTGATGGCTTGTACAGTCTTCATCACTCTCGTCCTTGAGATCTGCCTCTACTACCTCCTGCTGACCATTTTCATTTCCTTGTTCACAGCAATCTGTTTTTGTTTCAGTATCTTCCATCTTGACCACAATGTTTTCATCAGAAAGTTTTTCATTATCCTTACATGTTCCATCTTGTACTTCATTGAGATAGCAAACATTGAGCTCTTGATACCCTGTAACTTCAGTTGCATCATCATCTTGAAGAGTTACGCATTCCTCGTGAGAAGTTGAAAGTTCATCTTCTAGACAGAAGGTTTCTTCTGCCTTAACCACAGACTGATAATCCATTGTTGCTGTCTCACTATCTGTACCATCCAGAATTTTATTGACATCTAGAGGAACAAATGAAGTGTCTTCAGGCACTTCAACACACTCATCAATGTCAAATTCTGTATCTGAACAGATAGACTCAGAGTCATCATAATCATAACTTGTTCCGGAGATGATACTTTCTTTATCAAAGGACTCTACCAGAATATTGTCAGATAGAAGTTCAGGATTAGATGATTTTTCCGGGAACTCCTCGTTGATAACTGAATCATCAACCACTGTGAAAGGATCTATATCATTTGAGATTGAACCTATTTCGTCTTCACTATATGCATGGTACTTCTCTACATCCCAGTCCATATCAGAAGCTTCAGATTCTAGCTCTTCTGTTGTTCCTTCCTTCTCTAATTCAGTATGCATACTCAAGGATTCAAAATCCACTTCTCCTTGAACCATGTCACTAGCACCTTCCTTCGGGTTCTCTGCAGGACAGAAGCCAGGGGTGTCGATTTCTGCTGAAACTGCTTCTATCTTTTGATCAACGTTGTCCTTGGTATCATCTGGTGCCACTTCATTGCTTTCACCCGAAGGTACAAGATCAGTGGCAGAAGAATCAGTGATGTTATAATCATCTACCGAGTTGGTCTCTTCCTTTTCTTTGCTATAAATTTCGACAAAAAACTCCTTGTCATCTTCATTTGTCAGAGGAGCTACCTTCTCTGTAGTACACTCTATTTGTTTTGGCACACCATCATTCGAGCCTAATCCACGTGGATTAGCTCGACGGGGAGAGAGGCATCCCAACTTGAAGTTCCTTTGATTCTTTAACGTACGCCTTCTTGCTGACAAGAAGCACTTCAATGGAGGCAAAGGAGGGTGATGATGACCATTAAGAGAGCAATATGTGTAGGGGCAAACCTTGAAGACAGAAGTTCCATCTGATTCTGTTCCTCCAGGACTAAGTTCAAGGTATGAAGGAAACTTAACTTCTTTCAAAGTTGATGAACATGTAGCCCTCTCTACTTGGAAGTTGCCATATAGAACAATAGGGGAACATGATTTCTTGGCTGAAACTCTTGCTGGTTTAAAACTAGGAGTTCTAGCTAATAAACTCCTTGTTGGTTTATTAACAGAACTAGCTGAGTCTAACTTTGAGTTATTTGAATTCTTTCTACTACAACTTTGAGAATAAGTTTGAGGGCTCCTTGAACTAACCTGAGACTGCTGTTTCCTTGCAACAGAACTGCTGGTGGACTTCATATAATTTGGAGTGGATGTTGATTGCTGATGCTGATGCTGATGCTTCTTTGGTGTTGATGAATTAGTAGTAGGGGGTGGTTTTCCTGGCTGAGGTACATAATTCCTGAAATTGGGTGAGTGACAGATTTCATATTCTGAGTGTTTGGTTTTGCCTGATTTCTTCATCATCTTTTTCTTGAGTTCAGCTCCTCTATTCTTGATATCATGGCTTTGTGACATAGGCAAAGATGGTTTGTGGTTCATTATTTGCTGCTTGGCTTTAATATGATCAGCTTTGATACCAAGCTTGTTGACAACTTTTTTTTGCACCATCTTAATTGGTTTGGGAAAAGAAAAGATAGATTCTATTCAAAGGAAAACCACAAAGGTTTTTTGGATTTAGGGTGGTGTTTCTTCTTCTGGAGATAGAGTTTAAGTTCATGAAGAAAGGCAGTTTTTGAAATCTCAACTACCAGAGATTCCAAAGGCTTATTTCCTTTGGTTTGCACCAGCCTTCTTTCTTATGTTCTTGTCTTGCTTTCTTTTTGTGTATTTTCGGTCGGAGTCAAAATTTTCACTTAAGGAGATTTAAAATATGAAGAAGTAAACACAAAAAAAATTAAAATAATTTGACATATAAATAATTTAAATTATATAAAATAATATAATTTTTTATCGAAAGAAAATTTAGATGATCCTTCGACCCTTCCTAGCTCTGCCCTCACATAGGTGTTATGGGGGGAAGGGGAGAGGGGTGGGGGTCTTCTTGCTTTTTGGTGTTTGATTTGTCATGTGGGAGATTTTTAATAATAAGATTAAGATAAGAATTAGATGCTGACCCTGCACTAATGGGGAGGTCATAGGGCCCTGTGGCCCTTTTGGATTCTTTTATGCTCATTTTGGTTTGCATTATTGTGATATGTGTGACAAATCAACATATGGCACTGTCTCATTTTTAATAACTGATGCATTATTTGGTCCAATACAAAGTTTTCCTAGTTATGATTCTATTTTCACAGAATATTTTCATAGTTTTTGCTTTTTTATTTGCCTAGACTATTTTTAAAATATATTTCTTGAATCGAATATTTTACAAAAGATAGGAATAACGTCTATCTAAACTCAATCTTTCTAGACCTCACTTATGAAATCATAATGTGTATAATGTCCTTAGTACAACTCATAATGATTGTCGACTTTCTTAACGTTAGAAGATTCGAATAAAAAAAGTAATATAATTCGATTATTATCAAATCAATTACAAATTTTCTGTTCGTGAAGATCCCACTAGATATACTATATATTTTTTTTGAAAAAAGACAATGATAAGAGAAATAATTTTAGTTAATGATCAACTTTGTTGGACAACCCTAATGGCATAAACTATGGGAGAATAACATATGGTTTAACTAATTATGTAGACCTTTAATATACCCAAAGTCATTTGTTTTCCAATAATAAACCTTATTAAATTAAACATATTTCTGAAACTATTAGGGATGATGTTGATAGTGAGAGCAATATTGTTTCCTTTTTTTTTGCTTTATTAGAAAAAAGAAAAGGGCATAAGCAGAAGACAAATCTTGTATTCTAGGGTGATTTAATTGACCATAAAAAATCCTTTAATTAATTTTACTTTTCCAAAAAAAAAAAGTTAGTGGAAATGGCCACAAATTTGGCAGAAAAAGGAATTTTGAGGGAATGGTCGGCAAAAAAAAGTTGGGACCCAAAACCCACCATGAGGAGCGTCTTTGTACAACTGATTTTTCCAGACGCTCCACACCGCCTTTTTTTGCCTTCTCTTTAAGGAAGGAAAATAAAACTAGTCGTTGAATTTCAAATATTTTGAGATCTATCATTTTGTAAGTTTAAAATGTTTAATTGAAATGAGAAAAATAAGTTTATTTTTAAATGATTGTAATATTTTTTCTTATGTGATCGCTTATTTTGTTATCTCATGTATATTTTGAGATGATCATAAATTAATATTATTATTCAAATATTTATCTTTTCTTTCATTTCGTCTTACTATTTTTATTTTCTCTCAAACCTTTTATATAATGCAAAAATTTATTGTTATTAGTTTACGAAAAAATTAAATTTCTTTTTTGATGTCTTCTTCTAATTTCAGGCACCACAACAATCAACACTTAATTCATTATCATTAGTAAATTTAGCGCAATACTATACTGATATCATTATATTAACTTTTTAAATTCTTCAGTCAAATTATTCTATTCTAACTTTTATATCATATTTTTTTCATTAAAAATTGTGTTGTTTATATTCTTATTTTATAAACATTGCTTATAAAATTAAATTGAGTATATTTTATTTATATTAATAAAAAGTTTAAAAAAATTTAATAAAATTTAATTTTTAATCACTAAACTTGTTGAGACGACTCCGTGGAAATGTTCATCTTTTGATAGCGTTGCTAACAAATATGCGAATTGGGAAGTGACCACTTCTTTTGGTGTGCACCGCCCACGCATGAAAATTGTGGATATAAAAAGGGAGAATTGCATGGGTGTTGACATGTCATGTCATGTCAAATGTACCATACCATCTTTTTAGTTACTCTTCTTTATTTTCCCTTTCTTACACCTAACAGATTGCTATTCTTTCATTTCTGCTTTTAAGCATCTCATATTTTGTTTATTTTTAAATTGAGAATTTTATTAAAAATAATTTTTTTATTTTTAAAATAGAAATAAAATTTATGTGTACTATATTTTTTTTAAATTTTGTGAAATTATATTAGGTAGGTTATTGTTTACTGTAAAGTGATAAATATAATCGTTATTAATTTTTTTTGAAATGTCTTTCTTAAATTTTAGTTCATGTCTTCCCTTAAAGCGGCATCTCAAAATATCATAAAACTCTTGACTTATTCATCAAGATATCAAATATTATTTTTATCAAAGTTGATATTCGATATTTCTAGTGATCAAAATCATTCAATATTCAAAAAATATATTATTAACGGCCTTTGAATCATGGAAAAAGCTCACAAGTGTACTTGTCATAGTTTCTACTTTTGTAATTGTTTTTAATGTAATATAAATTAGATTCATAAATTTCTTGTAAAAGATATGAACTTTGTTTTCTCAGAAAATGAAAATAATAAATATTATGTTTTAGGTTTCAGAATGAGAGGGATGGGTGCCTTTGAATACATGGGCAATTGGGTCATGGGTCGGGTAAAATAAACTGTGGTTTTAATTTCAGCAAATAAAAATCTGCCAGCGGCAGAGAGGGGTATTTTTAACCAAATAAATAGATGAGGGGTATATTTAAACATTTTCAAATAAGTTAAAGGTATAATTACCAAAATACACGTCTTATGTTATAATATTTTCAAATATTTCTTACCAAATATAAAAATTATGAAAATTCCACTTTTTCATATTTTTCACTCTATACTGATACACTTCTCCTTATATATCTCAAAACCTTTATTTTCTCTTAAAATCAAGCAAATGTATTGTGTAAATTTCATCTTCCCTCTCAAGTATTTTCTCTCTCTAGGTTATCTTCCCCATTCCAATTTCTTACTCATCTTCTCCATTCCAATTTCTTAATGTGTTTCTATTTTCATGAAAACAGATCTAAATACACTCATTTGAAAACGAAGGTAGGTCATCTAGATCTAAACACACCCATGATCTTATGGCCATGAAGAAGTAGGGAAAAATCAAATCGAACAAGGACAAAGCTTCAAGATCAAAATCTCCAGATCCAAAAACCTCAAAAAAACGTATGAAGAAAGCCCAAGCAGTAATTAATCGACCATCTTTGCAAA
>JBCEWC010018633.1:0-11874 GCA_038996855.1 Solanum aculeatissimum
CTGTTTGGGCCATATCTCCCTCATCCGAAGTCCAAATTGAGTGAAACCACTTGTGTTGCAAAGATAACTCAAAGAGATTCTATTTTATATGTAGTATCTCATATGGTTCATTCCATATAAAAAGTTATGACGGCTTGAAGTACGTTGCCGAAACTATCCCTCTAGGTCACTTACTAGCTCAATTTGCATTTGGCCACTTAAACTCAACCTGTGGCTACCAAAACTCAAACATGGATTTTAGTACATCATAGAATTACAATCATAAGTATATTTTTGAAAATTTTTGGGTTGTTATAGTTAATATGTTGATAACGATTGTCCCTGCTTCTATTTGAGCAATAGGTTTGAACGTCATAAAAAATGGCACCATTGCCGGGGAATGGTGCTAGTTCTTGACTGAAATTTTTATTGTACTTAGTTTTTGTAGTTAGATTTGTTTTGTTACTTTTATTATTGTTTTTTTCATTGACAATCAGGTGCTAAGATGGATGATGATGGATGTGTCCATAGTGACAACGTCGGCGATATGAATGACTTCCACAATGTCGACTGGGACCAAGTGTGGAGTACGAGAGCAATACAACTACCCCCATTGGCTGGAGGTGTTGTATTTCACGTCACTAGCATAATGTTACAACTACTTTAGCTGAAAGGGTTATTTGGAAGGATCTCCCATGAGGATTTCGATTGGTGACGTATGTTTTTCATTTAACTTCCGAGGAGTCACCTAAAAATCCATAAGGTTGAGGCTCTTCCTGTTCTCTATGACTAGAGAAGCTATGAGGTGGCAAGCTAAGCTACCTTGAGATTCTATTACTTCATGAGAGGAACTTTAAGATACATTCCTTGAAATATTTTTCCCTCCCTCAAAAATGGTCAAGCTACAAAAGAGAATTGAGAACTTTAAAAGAATTGATGGTGAGCCATTGCATAAGACATGGTTGCAGTTCTGGAAACTTTTGCTTCAACACCCGAACCATGAAGTTCCAGACTACCTATTATTGTAATACTTCTACGTGAGCCTTGATGCAATCAAAAATGGTATGGCTGACCAGTTGGTTTACAAGGTATGACCTTCTATCTTCTATTCACAGGGGTCTGTCTAAAGAACAACTTGCTAAAGATAAAGAAAGGGACAAAAACATGGCCAAAATGTTAACTCAATTGGACCTCTTGACTAAGCACGTAATGGGTGGAAACCGAAAGAGTGTTAATGATGTATCTGTTGTTGGTGATGTGGTTTATGATAATGTACTGTATGAAGAATGTTATAGCAAGGAGGTTCATTATATGGGCAATCAGGTGATGGGTTCTTGATCGACTTTTCCAAGGCCACCCAGGAACCAAGGTTGGAACAATAGTGCTGGACTTGGCTGGATCAACCACAACCCAGAGATTGGAGAGATCATAATGGTGCAAGAGATAGGTATGTTCCACCCTATGATAGGGTGAAGGCTACTGATCCAATTATGAATCTGGAGAATTTTCTAGATGGAAGATATGTTAACTCGGATCTTGAACAAAGGTGAGACTTTTGATAAGGTTTTGAAGGAGATAAAATCTGATTTCTCATAGCTGAGTCAAATTGTGACTTCACACTAAGCTTTCATTAAGAATTTGGAGACCCAACTTGGTAATATCTCGACCCATATCAATCAAAGGCCAAAAGGTGGTCTATCCAGTGACAATATTGCTAACCCAAAAAGTGTTGACCAACAATATTTGGCTATCATGACTCAAAGAGGAAAAGTTGTGAACGGTGTTGTGCCTCCACATGTTATTGAAGAAAGTGAGAAAGAAGTAGAAGAAGATGAAGGTGCAGTGAGTGCTAATGATGTAGTTATTAATGAAGGTGGTGAAACTCTCAGTAGTCCCAAGAGTAGAGAAAAATAGAAAGTTGGGGGTGATGCTGTGAATGCTAAAAGACATCCCCTAAGAATGCAAATTTAGCCTTGATGTTAAAGTCTTCTCATGTTAAGATCTATCCTCCATCCCTACAAATATTTATGAAGAAGAGGAGGATACCAAATTTTAAAAGTTTCTCTCCATATTCAATTCTCTGTCTATCAATGTCCCACTAGTTGAGGCAATAACTGAAATGCCAGGGTATGCAAAGTTTAGGAAAGAGTTGGTAACCAAGAACAGGACCATGGAGTGTGAGACGATCAAAGTATCGTATAATTGTAGTGCTATCTTGATGAAAAACTTGGTTACTAAGAAAGAGTACCCTGGTGTATTCACAATTCCTTGCACCATTGGAGCTTGCAAGTTTAGAAAAGCACTATGTGATTTAAGCGCAAGCATTAATCTCATTCCCTTGGCTATATTTGAAGAATTGGGGTTGGAGACCCTTTTACCAACAATGATGCATTTTCTCATGGCTGACCGGTCCATCAAAAGACCGACCAGAATTCTACACGATATCTTGGTGAAGGTGGATAAGTTCATTCTACTAGCTGACTTTGTGATCTTGGATTGCGAGGTAGATATTGATGTGCCCATTATCTTAAGTAGGCCATTCTTAGCTACTGGAAGGGCCTTGGTGTATGCTGAAAGGGGAGACTTGAGATTCAGGGTGAATAAAGAATAGGTAATGTTCAATATTTGCAACACTTTGAAGCTGGCAAAGGACCTACAACTAGTATCAGTCGTGGGTGACTTGTAGGATTGGAAGAACTATGTTATGCCATGACGTTAACTACAGTGCTGGTTGGTAGGAAACCCTAGGTGATCAAGTGAGCTTTTCTTTTTGAATAATGGGTGTTGATTTGTGCAAGTACATGAAAAGGGAGAAATTAAAGTGAAAGCTGAAGGGAGACATGATGGGTTTGATCGGTGGATCACTAAGTTGAGAAGGCAATTATGAATTTGAACACTTTTTGAGTCATTAGATGACTCTTGAAATGCTACCAAATTAGGTGGTCGAAGTTCTAATTTGGTGGATCGCTAATTCTATTGGGCGATGTTCATTTTCACCGCCCTTTAAGGCTAAACAAAAGGTTTGATTGCTGTTGAAAAAGGCAATTAATAACACACTTGATGTATCACCAAATTTGTTAGGCGGAGTGAGCTGACATTGTCAAATCCTCGTGCCTAACCAACCTATTAAAGGCTTTTCAAATGCCTTGGCATTTCACTCTCCATATTCTCTCATTTTTACTACCCTTGTAAGCCAACCTTCCCTATAGTTCATTTTCTTGCATTTGTTTGGAGTGAGTACTATTCATTAACCAAAATCTCATTTGGAAATTCTCATTTCTAGTGAATCATCAAAGAGGTATGCTTTTGGCCTTTGCTTTACTTTCTTTTTTAAAGAATGATATTGGAATGATGAGGTCCTGAAAAGGGTTTTTTGAGCTTGATAATGATAGTGTGGTTGAAATTTTTGTAGGAAATCATGTGGATGACATGCGTTAATGATTCTATAACTCTATTCTTCATGTATACTTGGTTTATTTAAGTTTTTGATTCGTTTGAAAAGTCATGAAATTGAATGTGCATATGTTGTGGGATAGGACTAGATTTAATGAATAGGTTACTCAAATGTTGAATGATATAATGCATTGTCTCAATTTAGACCTTGATGCCTGGTTGGATAGCCTTAAGTTGGGATAATTCCATGAACATGTAAATGCCCTGTTTGAATATGCATACTTGTTATGTTGCTTGCTTTTGTGGACTATGGGTAAAGTCTGAGTAACACTACCTTTTTTAGCGAAGTGAACTTACCCTATGATGGATTGGGTGACACCATTATTAAGTTAAAGTAGTTGCAAAATTGAGTTTGTAGCTATGGTGATGATATGAAGGTGCCAATAAATGATTGAGCATGTATTAATGTTTAAATAGTGGGTTAGTGTGTGATTTTCCCCTTGTTCTTGTGTAAAATTGATCAAATTTTTAATGTCAGGGTATTGACCTTGTTAGTCAATTTTGGATAAGGTCAATTTGACCACCTAAGTAGACTCGATGATGCGTCGAAGTTTCATACACACTGCTCTTTCTGATTGATGTTTTATACTGAGCGATGGTATTTTCCACCATTGAATCAAATTAGCAGATCACCGAATTTGCACCACCATCACCGAGAGTAGCAGTATTTGAAAGCCTAAAATCTATGTAAAAAGGCAATAGTCTATTTGACCACTAAATTAGTTCGGTGGATCACCCAACATGTTTGGCGAGCAAATGGACCACTCCTCCCAAAATGATTTTCTTACGCCCAATTTTACATCCTACATTCTATGATTGATTTTCACATAATTTTTTGAGCTTGTTTTGCAAGAATGGGAAAATCGAAGGAACATGTCACTCAAGGTGGATCTCATGTAGCTTGGGGAGTAAGTATAGCCCTCGATCAGGATGAGCAATGACCTAAAAGACGTCATTGGTAAGTACGAGGCAAAGGTAAAAAGAAGGTGACTAAGCACAAAAGTTCTGATAATGAGGATTAAAGGCCCCTAAATGTCATATGGACAAGTTTAGAAAATGAGAAAGAGGGGTCCAAAACCCCACAACGTGAGGCAACTTTAAGGCCTAGTTCTAAATGGAATCGAAGTAAGGCTAGGTACAAGTCCCTTCATGATCCTCTCCTCAAAACAACTAAAAAGATCTAGGAGACAATAGACCCAAGGCATTTAAACAGACTTAGAGTAGAGGGGCTCAGTACAATCTTAGAGGAAAGGCGACTGTCAACTGATGGGGTCATTGATAGGTATGCTGAGGTGTGGGATACTCTCAAGTTCCATAATTTCCAAAGATTCACTATACATTAGGATCTGTATATTCCATGCCTGGTCAGAGAATTCTATGAGGCTTATGCAAGGCTATTCCAAAGATTAAAAGAAGGGTAAAAGTGATTCTCAAACCTCTTGATGTTGTGGAGGTTCAAGGTTTGCAAGTCCCATATAGTGAGATAAAAATAAATGACATTCTGGGATGTACAAATTGATATCGAAATGACCTTAAAGACATAATGTAGCTCAAGATATTTGATGACATCAAAGCATGATTAGCCCCGGTGATTGGGATTCCAGCTCCCTCGTGGTTAGAGGAGGGAGCTATCATTGAGAAAAAGAAGATGAATATTCCAGCGAGATTCTGGTTTAGATTTATTAGCAGCAACTTAATGCCTTCAAAAAATGAGTCAATACTTTGACACTCCAAAGCAGCGTTGGTTGGATATATAATGGACCACCGAAAGTTGAACCTTGGTGCAAACATTGCCTCAGAAATCCTTAATTGGGCAAAGCAATTGCAAAATTTTCTCCCATTCCCCAGATTTATCATAGCCTTATGCTAGCAAGATAGAGTGCCATTTAACAAAAAGAATAATTTATAGATCACTCCAACAACATCTACTGATATCCGAAGAATTGAGGCCGAATTTCAAAGGGATAAAGAGGATCAATCCAAGAAGAAGCCAATTGGAAAAACACTAGTAGTTGATGTTGAGGCACTCGAGTCTAGCACTGTAGAGCTGGTTCTTGAGGCAGGTATATCTTCTTTCTCTCCCTCATTACCTTCCTCTTCAATTCCATTCCCTGCTACTGAGATAAAGGCTGAGCCTCAGGATAAGGATGACAAACCCCCGATCACTAAGGCTACTATTTTGGGCATTGGGCGGTTAGCTAAAATGACTGATGCTTGTGCTACTCGAGTTGAGTCATCCTTTCCCAAAATGGTTACGACGGTCATAACCAATGCATTGGCCGCACACATTAAGGTCAAAAATAAATAAAAAGAGTTTATTAAGGCTCATAAGCTGAGAATGGATAGGCTTGAGGTAATGATTGAGGATTATGGGAAATAATTGGCTAGTTTGAAAGAGAGGGTAACTGCTGTAGAGAAGAAAGTGGGTGGCAGTGATGGCTCATCGACCATGAAAGCTGACATTGGGTATTTGAAGAAGGAGATGGCATCCTTGAGGTCCACAGACTTGAGTTCTATTTGGGTTGGACAAGAGTTAACACCTAGAGTTGACATAAATATTATTCTAGATGATGTGATGGGAGGCGATCAATAAGTCAATGTAATAGGAACCCCAGAGATAGATGAAGAAGATTTGGGAGTTGAGCCAAACTAGGAGGAGCTTGAATAAAGGGTGTGGTTAGAAGAAGAGATTGATGACATGGTGACAAAGAAGTCTCCCAAATACACATCAATGATTGGCACTTCAGGTGCACATGAGTCTGAGCCCATGAGGCCGCTGATTCATCTAGCGAGTGCACCGCAAGATGTGGGCATTGATGCCCCCATGACCACTTTATTGATGTTGTTCTTGCACATTAAGGGCAATGTTATCTTTTTAAGAGGAGGTGTCACGACTCGAGAGTAGGTCCTAGATGTGATATGGCGAAAGAGAACCTGAGAGTCCTCGATCAAGCCATGTTAATATCATCACACAAATCATCAGTTCGGAAGCACGTAGCAATAATAAGTGGCACATAAGTCTAAGGGTTTTAAGGCTTTGGACTCAAGCTATGGGGTTGTTGCCGGGGATGGGAAGATCATGAATCACATAGCACATAGCAATTACGTTCTAAGGGGTGGGTAAGTATGACTCAAGTTATGGGGGAAGGAAGGGTTAGGGACTTTCCACATAAGCACATTCCCAATCTAACAATCATAATGAAATAAGCAGAAACAAAAGCAAAACGTAAGAAACCATCACCGAACATAGATAGTCATATCATTGCAATCAACAATACCATGACATACATTAGAGTTTGATATGTCTAACAATGCCTCTACATAAAATGAGACGGAGCCTCGACATATTCCGAGTTCACCCTCAAGTCATAAGATAAAGAAACATAGAATATAGAGATAAGGTAGA
Source organism: Solanum aculeatissimum (assembly GCA_038996855.1). Lineage (NCBI taxonomy): Eukaryota > Viridiplantae > Streptophyta > Magnoliopsida > Solanales > Solanaceae > Solanum > Solanum aculeatissimum. Next base: position 6,839 of record JBCEWC010018633.1, read on the forward strand.
TTAAAATGGGTGTTGCCCTTAGAGTATAGGGCTCACCACAAGCAACAACTTCAAGTTCTCCAACTAGACGTCCAATAGTGGATGGAAGTCACCTCCGGTCCCTACATGGTCAGATCATGTAGAAAAATAGTATGGGTTAGAACATATAATGCACTAAGTATGTGGGTATGCCATGCACGTGAACATGATCCTACAACAAGGCTAGATGACAAGGGCACACATTGGTACATAAGGAATGCACATAGCCCTGGAAGTAGGTATCATAATAATATGGCATGTCATTTCGTGATGCATGAATGCAAACCTACATATCATAGTGGGGATGTGACCTCAACTGACAACATGAGAGACCAAGCGAGCTACTACTTGGAATTTGACTACTTGCCAGGTAGATCCCTAGTCAACCCTTAAGAAAGGAGATACATAACAAGTTAATCCCATCATGGGAGATAACACATATTGGCACATGGTTTGACGGAAAAGAGTATGGACCCTTGGAGATAGTCCACCCCAACTCCAATCCCTCAGTGCTAAGTCTCATCCCACAGGAATACATATACATATACAAGCCTTCAAAATGGAGATTTGACATTTCGTTCAAAATAATGCATAATTGTGCTAAATTCCAACAAGAGTTACCAAGACCAATACATTAGGAGTAGCTCATTCTACATATCATATCATATCATATCATATCAAATTGGTGTAAACACCCATAATTGCTCAAAGAGCCATAACATAAACTTTATGTGATCACATTTAGTCAATTTTACGACTTTATAAAAAAATCAAGTCACACCATAACATGAGGGTCAAGCCATTATCAAGAGTTTCATCAAATCAAGCCTTTCATGCTCATGAATGCAATGCATGGATGATCAAGAGTAGCATGGGTATTGGATATCAACGTATAAATTATCAATACAATAAGTTCATATCCATAGTATAATAAAATCATCAATTTGAAAATAAATTCTTAATACCCATACTTTAATTGCAGAACCAAGGGGACATGCATTTTTGAAGTATCATTAAATCATTGGAATTCAACAATTAAGGGATCAATTCAATTTGAAATTAATAATTTAACACAACCCACACTTTAATTTAAGTAAATCATTCATAATTTTAAAGACCCATTTTCAAGAGAAATAAAAATTTATCAAATTAAAGAAAAAGGTTTTTGGGTCTTCATGGTTGAAAGAGAAACCATGAATGAATCCCACATACATTGAATTAACCAAGACAAATAAGAAGATTCTGAAGAAGAATTGAAATTCCTTCAATTCCCAAGCTTATCTTCAATGAAGGTGGAGAGCAAAATTGAGAGAAACATTTGAACAAGAGATTGAATGAACTAGGAGTGATTAGGGTTCAATTAAGGGGTTTTAGGAGGGTTTAAAAAGACTAAAATGGCCCTAGGACTAATTAAAATTACAATTAAACAATTAATGAAACGAGAAGCAAAATTGAACCAATCGTTGACGGGGACAGCTTCACGGTCCGTGTAGAGGCTCACAGACCATAAACTCGACCATGAAGTCATACTTGGCTCGTGCCCTGGGCTTGAAATCTTGGGAACTTCACTGGACCACCTCACGGATGCCCTCGCGAGCCGGGAGGCGCCATACGGACCATGAAGTGGTCTGTGGAGCCTCACTTGGCTCGGGGCCTTGGTCCAACATCTAGACCACACTCTGGATCTCCCCAGGGATGGGCTCACGGGTCGTGAGACCCCACACGGTTTGTTGTCCTTCCATGAGGCCTTGCCTTAGACCACTTGTCCTTTCTTTTTCCAGAACGCTTCCGTGCACAAGTAGTCTAACCATAATGACTATAACCTCAATATCCAAACTCCAAATCAAGTGAGACTAGTTGCATTGCGAATATAACTCAAAGATCATTATTTTGATAGGTTGTAGTCTACACAGTTCATTCTGTACCAAGAGATATAGCCATTTAAAGTCATCCCTGCCACATGACCTCGCACAAAACCCAACAAACGCGATTCCTTTGAACATGGCCACATAAGTACGACCCATGATGGTCACTAGTTAACCAAAACAGGTTCAAAATAGACCTTGATCAACCACTACAAAGTTCAAAAGTTTTCAGGTCGTTACATGGGGTGAGCATTTGGAAGTCCCCAATATCTCTTGATGATGATTACTCATTATGTTTTTGGTTTAGATGAGATGATATTTTAATTTTTTGTTGATGAATGTTTGAAACAACTTTAATTTTGGGTTTGTAAATAATTTTTTTATTTTACGTTGTAATTGATTAGATTTGTTTTCCATTTTAATTTTTTTCTTTTTGAGTTGAATGGATGAATGATTGTGGATGATGTCTTTAATTTGTGGCAAATCCCATGCATATGTGAAAATTCGTTCAAATGAGCATCGTGTCTCTAGTCCTTAGCATTCCCCATATCGATAATCCATATCTTTGATTCAAATGGTGTCATGGATGAGGAGCATGTACTAACTCACTATTTAGTCCTTCTCTTGAAAAATTAATTCATTCATGGATTTGGTACATCTTGAGTTAACTATGTGAGTATTGAGCTTGGATATGCAATGATCGTAGGTTGTGCGTGTGTTGACATTATTTGAATGTGAATCCATTTTGCCAAAGTGAGTTAGAAATTTCTTTGAAAAGCATGTTTTGCAACATCTAGAACTTGTCGAGTTTGTTTTGACGAGTAATTTGGTTGATTCTGGATTAGGAAAGGACCTTAGGCCTTCTTTGGTTCATTTTGAGTCCACCTTGACCATATTAGCCTCCAATGATATTGAATTGATTCCTTAGTGAAACCCCTTTGAGACTTGATCCTTTCATTTACAACCATGACCATTATTTGTGAAATATAATTCCTTTTTGTCCGCTACCAATCCCTCCTAGAGCTTAAGTGAGGAAAGTGATGGCCAAAGGCCACAGTTGGGGGTATTGGTAGAAAAAGAGGGTATCTCCCATGAAATATTTAAGGAAATAAAAGGAAAAGAAATAAAGGAGGGGATTCCTTGAAATGATGAAAACAAGAAAAATATTTGAAAGAATAAAAAATGATGAATTGAAAAAGAATTGCTTGTAAAAGAGGACCCTTCAAATAATCTTGTGCAAAAAGGGAAGACACCTAGGATGAAAGATCAAAAGCAAAAAGGTGTCAATAGTAGAAGAAAAGAATAAGGACCAAAAGGATTCATGAGCATGAAAAGTATGTGTAGAGATGAAGGAGGGATCAGCCACCAATGTCCAATGCTATCCTACCCAACGTTAACTCTACATTACATCCCAAATAAAGTCCTTTGGGACCCTAGTTCGGAATGAAATCGAATGAACTCTGATTGAGAATAAGGGCAAGCCTATGCGTTGAAACTTTCAAGACATTTATCATTTAGGAGAGTGAGTGTTGAAAATATCCTTGGAAATTTTGTTCTAATCTTATGTGCACAAGATCTTCTTTGGCGTAAGGGAAAATGGTGATGCCTTTAGGTAGTGATCAACAACTACATGAAAAATTGTGAGCATAACCATATGTTGATTACTCTTTAGTCACCTCTTGAGGCTTCAAAATCACATAAGTGGTTTGTGGAAGTTCATGGGTGAATGACAAAGGTGGAATTATATGTGTTGTTCCCTGTGGCCCTATTTGCAAGCTCTGAATTGGACTGATGGATGTTTGATTTGCTTGAGACAAGCAAATGCTTAAGTTAAGGATGTTGATGAGTCTGTATCTTGGACTCATTTTGGGCTTAGAATGTTAAGAAATGTTGTCCACAGTGTGCTATTATGTTCCAATTACTAACTAATATGCATGTGTATTGACAGGTAAGGAGCTAAAGTGTGCAAGTGGACAATGTTCAATATAACTTAAAAAGGGGGCATACACACATAAAAGGCAAACAAAAGCGGCTTCAAGAAAATAATTGGTAAAATGGTAAAGATGCATGAGACTGCCTAGCATTGGAGCAACTAAGTCCCTAAATTCAGGTAAGAACAGTGATCAAAATTGACATCGCCAACATATTAGATGTATTGTTAATTATCCAGGGAGACCGTCTAATGTTGTTGTGCTTAAGACCCCAAAGTTCATGGGCAACATAGAGAGATCTTTGGTGGATTATCAAACATGATTGGCATAGAGAAGAGCTGTCACTAAATCTTGCAGAGACTCAAGTCTTCATGAAATGCAGAGAAAGGCGGTTAAGTGCACATTTGATGCATCACTGGTGTGCTCAGTGATGGTCAGCCTTGACCACCGAATGGCAATTCGGTACATAAATTCTCATAAACTTTCACATACTATATAATCTTTTTTAGAAAGGACATAGTACATAACATTTCATATCAGGTTCATAGATAGAGAGAGAGAGTGAGTGTCACGACCTGGAAGTGGGGCCTATATGTTACATGGCAAAGGAGAACCTGAAAGTCCTTGATCAATCCATCATAGCATCATTACTCACATCATCAGTTCAGAAGCGCGGAAAAGTAAACACATAGCATATATTTCTAGGGAAAATGGGGCTTTGGACTCAATTTATGAGGACGTTGCCGGGGATGGAATGAACGATCACATAGCACATAACAAGTATTTCTAAGGGGCGGGTAAGTAGAACTCAAGCTATGGGGGTATACCGGGTTAGGGGACTTTCCACATAAGCACATTCCCAACATTCACAAGCCCAATATATAATCATAAGCATAATCGGAATATCATTCCCATAATTTAATTCTCAATAGCCATACTATCTCAACAAAACATAATACAACATGTAAGAGTTTAACATGTCCGACATAGCCTCTACATAAGATTGAACGGGGCCTCGACACAATTCGGGATCACCCTTAAGTCATAAAGTAGGAAAAATAAAATGATACAAGGAAGATATATAGTAGCTATTGCCCTTGAACAAAAAGGCTCACCACAAGCAAATAGCTTTAAAGATGTCACTCATCATCCAACGGGAGATAGAGGTCGTCACCGGTCCCTACATGGTTAGAACATGTAGACAAAGAGTATGGGTTAGCAC
>JBCEWC010018634.1:0-11872 GCA_038996855.1 Solanum aculeatissimum
TAAGCATTTTCAATGCAAAAAGTGAATCTATAATTAAAATATTTTTAATAAAAATGTGTTATAAGTGTTATATTTGATTATCAAATATATTCAGTACAATTTAATTATAAGTATTATGTGTGAATTTTAAATATTTTAATATGATTTAATTAATTTTACATTATTAAAAATGTATTATATTTATTGAAATAATAATAATAAAAAATTTCATAATAATATATAATATTAAAGATGAGGAGTTGAATGGAGAGGGAGAAAGAGAGAAAATGTTTTTAAAAAAAAAAAAAAGAAAAAAGGTGAAAAAAAAACAGAAAGCAAAAACGTGAAGAAAAACGATAAAAAAAAAGAAACACAAAACGGAAAAGAAAAAGAGAAGAAAGAGAGAGAAGGAGAAAGAAAAGAAGAGAAGAGATTTCTTGTAATTTGTTGGTAAAATATGTTATAGATCGTAATAAAAAAATATCCTAAAAAACAGTAATATTTAATATATAATGTATTATTTATGTAAATACTCCTTTACTTTTTATAATCACAATTTGAATTTCAATTCAAGAAAATAAAAATAAAAGTACCAATAGATAGATAAATCATAGAAAATATAAATAGATAGAAAATATACATTACTGCAAGTAAAAAACCTTAGAACGGGTTGAAATTGAAGATTCTTTAAAAATAGGTTAAGGTTTGAATGAGTTGAGATTGAACACAATTCAAATTGTTTTAAGCCCAAATCATAAATTTTTGAATAAATTATCTATATTTGAGCTCATTTTGATACCCTTACTTATCCATGTAAAAGTTACTTTGTAGTATTCTTCAAATTTATTGCCCTTTGTATTATCTTCTTTAATATTCTTTAAAATAGTTTAAATTTTTGTCACAAATACATAATTCAATTCAAGTTCATAGTCCTTTAACAATTTCAATAATGATCAAATTAACAAAAAAGAAAGAGAGAGGAAGAAGTAAAATATAGATAATCAAATTTATGTCTTACATTAGTAAAATTTTACTAACATAGTAATTCATTTATCCTTTATAAGTTGATTTTACCGTAAAGTTTTTATTTTTCTTTTAGTTATGTGTCTAATCGTTTCTATATTTTCTTTTCTTTTTCAATTATCCAATTTAAGAAAAAGAAAAAGAAGAAGTAATTCAATATATTAATGCAACTTTATTTGATTTTTTAAAATTAATTCTCTAATTAATACATATATAATATTACATAAATCAATATTTTTTTGAGAAACAAACATGCTAGGAAACCAAAATATTTTATTAAATAGTATTATTTATTTTACTAATTCATAAAAATAATAAATTATTTTAAAACAAGTCTCATCTCATTCGCATAGTTGCATAATAATTAAAAATTCAATTTCAATTCAAAAACTTATTTATTTAATTTTAAAGTTACCGTGTGGAATTTTAAATTTCGATTTGCAGTTTTTTCCTATTTGGAATTTTTGATTGGATTTACATTTTTCTAAAATTTTTGTAATTTATATTGGAATTTTTCGTATACTTTTTACTTTCACATTCGATTGTTGTCTTTTTAACCAAAAGGGAATTGTAACATCTATCTCTCATAAAATTTAATTTTAATTTGTAATTACAAAACTAACGTGTCTATTTTAATACTATGCCAAATGAATTTTGTTCTCTCTTCGTTCGAAAAAGAATGATATAATTATTTTTAGTCTGATTTAAAAAGAATGTTTGCTTCTTCTTCTTTTTTTTGTAATATTTTAGTTTCAATTTTTCACGTACCATATTTAATGCAACAAATTATAAAAGTCATTTTAATACATTTTAATATAACTTTAATTTAAGATATTAAGAAATCTTTGTTTTTTAAAATTTGATGTAAAGTTAAAGTAGATTTTTTTTTATGGGAGGAAGTATTTGTTAGTAGTTAATCGGTTAATAAATTACATTAGGCTTTTTGTTGTTATGCCACATGGCTTAATTTCATGGGCGGCTCAACCCTAAAGCAACAGAAGCAAGGGCTTTAGGCCAAAAAATGAATGAAAACATAGGGATAATGCCCTTTAATATTAGATTTCTATAATTTAAAATATTATATAAATAAAAAATAAAATTTTAATTGGTAATAAATTTTTATATATGAGATAATTGACATATTCAATAAGGTGAAGATTTAATAATATTTTAAAACACTTCTCGAATAATTTTGACATCTTATGTAACAATTGATTCTATTGAAAACAATTTCAAAACTATAATCAATAAGAGAGATTTAAACATTTGTGTTGTTACGTAACATATAATAATTTATATATATTTATTCTTGTCTTATAAAATATTACAAGAATATTATACATACGGAAAAAATTAATTAGAATTAGTTATAATATTTTTAAAAAATTTATGAGAATAAAATATATAAAAATATTAAATAAATATAACTTTTTAAAGAAAAAATGGCTTTAGACCATCAATTGAGCTGCCCCAGTTTTTCATATATAAATTAGGTTTGAGTTTACAATCTAATCATTTATTGAAAAACGAGAGATATGTGAAGATTCAAAGTGTTTTTGGTGATTTTATGAAAGTTTTTGAAGGAGGTGTTTCTGTTGATAATTTAGGGCCAAATTTTGGTGTTTATTTTGGTGTTTATGGTTCGTTTTTATCGAGTTATAAACGCTTGGCTTCTATTTCAGCCAACTCCTCCACAGAAATCTCAAAATCAAAAGATTTACCCATTGATCGTGTTGAGGTTTCTGGGTTCTGGGAATGAACCACTGTTTGGTCCATTCGTTATAAACGAGATTGGATTCGTTGTCGTCAATGTTGGAAGTGGAGGCTTCTTTCTAACTGTTGTGACATTAGCGAGTAGGACGAGCTCTACATGCCCTTTACCAAACTCTCATCCAAAGTGATGCGAATGATTGATTAAGAAAATAGAAGAAAGTTTCAGACCGAAAAAATGGAATCAAGTACAAGCAAGGGTGAATTCAACAAACTGTAGAGAAGACAAGATGAATAAATATAGAGTAGAGCAACAATTTAGGTCATAATCTGACCAAGACAATTTGCAAGTCCCCCTTCAAGAATGGGAAGGTTGCCAGAGATCCAGCATTGGAATTTATTTTGTTAGAGAAATTATTGTATTAGTCATCATTTACAACAACCTATTTAGTGTAGTAGGTCTTTTTTTCTCTTTTTTTTAAAAGTTGTTTTATAATAAAGTTGTTTTATAATGAAAGTATATAAAAATAAGCGATTGATTTTATTTCTCAAGTTTACTATATGTGTTTAGAGGATTACTTAAGAGGAAAAAGAATCTAAGATCAAGCCTAGTGATACGCTTCTAATCCCAATTGAAGAACCAACATACTCTTAGCTACTATATTAATTGAACGTCCAATTTCTAATTCTTGCAATGCTATGTATCTAAATCAATTAAGACTATGAAAGCCACAAATCATTAACTCTTGTGCTTGGTAGTATAATTAATATGTGAGACCAGAAACGTGCATATAGAGATTATTCTTATTCTTATAAATAGGAAAATAGCCAATTTGGGATATTTGTAATATAGTTGCTGTCAGTTATATAAGAGATACTTTTGTCCGGACATTTTTAGAGTTTCTGTGTCATGGATGCCCGAAAATTTTCAGCTGCCTCTGTGAAGAGATAGTTGCAAGTCTGAAGATACTAAAGCCTTTTAACTTAGTCTTCCAAAGGCAACACCATAAAACGGTTACGTAAATGTTTATTCTTGTCTCTCATACCAATATTCAGCTGATGAATTCCATCTCATACCAAGCTAAATAAGCTCTGTTAACTGAGTGTATTTGATTTAGAGATTAGTGACTCAGATCATTCCGACTTTCTATTATCCAGGAAGAAGGTCCTTCTTTTCAGGATGCTCAGAAGCTTGAACTATTACAGCTTCAAGTTGTAAAGGGCGATCTAAAGACGGGTAGTTGCACAAGCATGGAAACCATGCCCCACTAAGGTGGATCCAGGATTTAGAGGTTATATCGTCTAAATAAGATAAGCGTATCGGTTTCTTCAATTTTAAGTTATAATTTGGGTTATTATTTTTTTCAATTTTTATAAATAAATCAGTTAAATATGCATATTTAATAATTTTATTTTATTTTAGATATTTTGATATTAAAGCTATATACATAAGTACTTCATCTTTGTTTTTAAGAAAAAATAAGAGACATTATTCTCTAAAACCTTGATAAAATAAGAAATTTATTACATTAAAATTTGAACTTGTATAATCATCTAATACTATATAGTTGAGAGAAAAAAAAAGTTATAGCCTTAAACCCAATTATCTTTACTTAAAGCAAACTTCATTAAAAGATTGAAAGAATCTTTGAATTCAAAAGTTCTTAACATAATAATATCCATTATTTTTAAAACTTATGTTTCAAAAAATTAATATTATTTGAATACATTTTTAGTAATATTTATGTGGCATTCAATATTCAACACTGATCAATAGTTAGTATAGATATTAATACTTAGTGAAAGGGAAAATAAATAAAAAATTCAAGAAGTAAAATAAAAAAATAATTAATTAGATTAATAAGTGTTAGTAAATTAAGAAGAACTAATGGGGTTAAAAAAGAAAAGTTGAAGTCCATACATTAATAAAAAAGATAGAAAAAAGGAAAGGGAAAAAAAATGAAAGAGCTAAAGCTTTAAAAAATGCTGATAGTGGGATATGAACCCTTGACATTGAAGTTTAGTATAGACCTTTTTGCTAGTTGTACCATCCATCAATAAATCTAATTAGTGAAAAGTTAAATGTATAATGATTTGTTATAAATATATACATATAAATACAAAATTTTTATCGAAATCATTGGATACCGTGACACCCCAACCCTTACCTATAGATCCGCCCCTGATGCGCCATACATTTGATTCCACTGGAAAAATCATCAGACATTTAAATCCCAAAAATTGATGAATGTGGAAGGCTTCTTTTGTTATGAAATGTTTGGAAGGATCCTAAAATTAAGAAAGTGAGGAAGAAAGAGGAGTTTGGTATGATTGATCCTGATATGTTTGCTCAGAGTCTCGTGGTACCTATCACTTTACTTTAAGGGGTTGTTTGATACAAAAATGAGCAATGTAGAAATTAGTAATATAACATTATTTTTTATCAAGTGTTTGGTTCATTATTTCTCATTTAATTTTGTAATTGGTTTAAAACTCTACAAAAAGTTTCTTTCCAATTATACTATTGAATTATTATGGAATTTTCTATTTCATTTAATTAGATCAAAGTAGATTTTTTTTTTGTGACTTCTAACTAGTTAGGAGAACAATAATTTGAAAAAATTAATCTCCATGTCATTATTAGATTACTTATTACAGATTTTGTAGGTAGTTGTAAAGTATTACCAATATAACAATAATTACGAGTTTTAGCAGATTAGTATTAATTAGTAATTAATTAATTAATTTTGTTTTTAATTTTTTTAAAAAATGATTTATTTACTTTTTTTTTGGAACAATTATCCATGCAGGGATTATGAATATTTTTTATAATCTGTGCAAATTTAAGAGGATTATTCCCAAAAGTCATTTACTTTTTGTTTTTCCCAATTAAACCATCATTAGTGATAGTATAACCTTTTCAGATTTAGGGTTTTTTTTGTTTAATTTTATCAATATATTCCTTTAGTGACTGATATACCTTTAAATATATTCCTTTTTTGTTTAATTTTGTCAAGAACTTTTTAAAAATTTATTCCTTTATTTATGATACATATATTGGGTATTTAAGTGATATATATTAGGATTATTGGCAAGAACTTGACATACCCTTAATAAAATCAACAAATATTATTAAAAAATACAGTACACGTAAAATTTAAGTGGATATATGTTATGGAAGAATTCATCAAAATCATTTCAAATATGAAAGAAATATCTTCATGGAAGTAATATAAAAAGGATATAATCAATGAAGATTTTATATCCAAAAATAAAAAAACGTGTAATCAATGATTTACTATAACCAAAAATAAAACAAATCATGCTTGTATTAATTTTAAATCACTTAAAAAATTTGTATTTTAAGTCAATACGGATTTAAGTGATTTAAAATTACACGTAATTTAAATAATATAAGTATTTTACGCGATTTAAGATTATTTAGATTTTAATAATCTAAATTAATTTTAAGTCAGTATTAATTAAAATTATTTTAATCTGAATTTTAAGTCAATATTAATTTAAAATCGGATTTAAAAATAATATTAACTTAAAATTACAGATCCGCAAAATCTAAAAATAATTTTTTACATATATGCAATCCATAAAAAATAAACATTAATTATTGATCATAAAGACTAAAATTTAAAAAAAATATATATATGTATATATAAAAAGAATCATCAATAAAGGAATAAAATTTAAAAAAGGAATATATAATATAATATATATTAGACACCATAAACAAATGAAAAAAGTTCATAAAAAATTGACTCCTTATATATTATATAATGGTGTCTAATATATATTATATTATATATTCTTTTTTTAAATTTTATTCCTTTATTTATGATTCTTTTTATATATTTTTTTAATTTCTTTCTTTTTGTAGTTATCATGATCAATAATCAATTTTCCTTTTTTTTATTTTTTACGGATTGCATATATGTAAAAAAATTATTTATAGATTTTGCGGATCTGTAATTTTAAGTTAATATTATTTTAAATCCAATTTTAAATTAATATTGACTTAAAATTCAGATTAAAATAATTTTAATTAATATTGACTTAAAAATAATTTAGATTATTAAAATGTAAATAATCTGAAATCACGTAAAATACTTATATTATTTAAATTAAGTGTAATTTTAATTCACTAAAATCCGTATTGACTTAAAATATATTTTTTCAAAGTAATTTAAGTGATTTAAAATTAATAAAAATTTTAATTTAAGTGATTTCAATTAAAATAAAATCAATCTAAAGCTAATAATGGCAGTTTATATCTTACCTTGATTACCTCAAATGACTATATTAATTGCAACACAATTTTTTTGGCTATAACATAATCATTGATTACATATTTTTTTATTTTGGTTACAACATCTTCATTGATTACATTATTTTTTATTTCTTCCATGAAGGTATTTCTTCCATATTTGAAATAATTTTGATGAATTCTCCCATAACATATATCTATTAATTTTTAGTGTGCTGTATTTGTTAATAATATTTGTTGATTTTATTAAAGATATGTCAAGTTTTTGCCAATAAACCTAATATACATCACTTAAATACCCAAAATATGTATCCACTTTTTTTCACGTGTGTTGTATCTTTTTAGAATATTGTTGATTTTATTAAGGGTATGTCAAGTTCTTACGAATAAACCAAATATATATCATTTAAATACTAAAAATATACAGTCAAATTTTTTCATGTATGCTATATTTTTTTAAGAATATTATTGATTTCATTAAGGATATATTAAATTGTTACCAATAAATCAAATATATATCACTTAAATACAAAAAATATATATCCACTATTGTTGATTTTTGGAATATTGTTGGTTTTATTAAGGGTATGTCAAATTCTTACAAATAAACCAAATATTTATCATTTAAATAATAAAAATATACATCCAAATTTTTTCATGTGTGTTGTATTTTTTAATAATATTGTTGGTTTTATTAAGGGTATATTAAATTGTTACCAATAAACCAAATATATATCACTTAAATACAAAAATAAAAAACTCACTATTGTTGGTTTTATTAAGGGTATGTCAAGTTCTTATGAATAAACCAAATATATATCATTTAAATACTAAAATTATATATCCAAATTTTTTCATATGTGCTATATTTTTTAAGATTGTTGGTTTTATTAAGAGTATATTAAATTGTTACCAATAAACCAAATATATATCAATTAAATACAAAAAATATATATCCACTATTAAATGAGAATATATTGAATTTTCAGTATATTATTAATTTTATTCAGGTAATTTTCAATGATATCATTCCATGTGTGTATTTTTTAAGATTATTGTTGATTTTACTAAGAGTATGTCAAGTTCTTACCGATAAACCAAATATATATCACTTAAATACCAAATATATATTCACTATTAAAATACAAATAATGAATTTTTCAATATACTATTGGTTTTATTCAGAGTATTTCAATGATGTCATTTTCATGTGTATTTTTTTTGTTAAGAATATTATTGATTTTATTCAGGATATGTCAAGTTATTACCAATAAATCAAATATATTTCACTTAAATACTAAAATATATATATATATCTATAAATTACAAAAGTAAAAAATTTGTGTCTATCATTCAAAAACATACAACAAATCAAACATATATTGATTTTACATAGTATCCAAATATATATCACTAAAATACAAAGTTTTACATCAACAAATTACCAAAATCCATTAAGTTCTTGTCATAACCAAGAATCAAACCAAAATAAAACATAAACTCCAAACATTAGGTGAAAATAAATTTTTTACTATCTTTCAAAAGGACAACCAACAAATCTTTATGACACCACTAATTTTTTGGGGATATCTAGTACACGTCCTTCTATTATTTTTCACTCGATCACATGTGCTCGCATTTCGTCAATTTGTTCTGTTTATCCCAAGTTGGACAGATAAAACTTCAACCAACCCATTATAGAGAGTGTTCAAATCATGCAACAATCCGTCCAAACCATAATCAACATACCTATCTGCTTGAATAGCCATGAAACAAAGTTAAATGCAAGAACACACAAATCATTTAAAAGTTACAGAATACAAAAAATACACTAATTATATACACATATAGCATAACAAATTTCTTTTTTTTTAAAAAAAAAATCATAAATAAAATAATTTTTTATCAGTTGCAGTCTTTAAAAAAAGGCCACAAATAAAAAAAATAGAACAAAAATTGATATCTAACATAGAACAAAAATTTACAAATTTGAAGAACCTCATTTGCTACCATGTTGAATCAAAATAGAACAAAAATTTGATTCTATGTTATTTCACATATAACACTGCGAATTTTTCTTCTTTTTTTTTTTGAAAAAAATTGTAAATAAAATATTTTTCATCAATTTCAGCTTTAAAAAAAGGCCACAAATAAAAAAAAAGGGAACAAAATTGACATTTAACATAGAACAAAAATTACTTAAAAGAAATCTGCATTCAAAACACGAAAAAAACTTACAAAATACAACAAATACATCAAACATACTCATATAATACTACAATTTTTTTTTTTTAAAAATCATAAATAAATCATATTTTCATCACAAAAAAATAAAACAAAATTGACGAACCTAAAGAATCTCATTTGTCACCATGTTGAATCACATCAAAGCCAAAAAATTGGCTCAGAAATGGAAGATTTAAATTCGGTTCAAATATAGAAGATTTTACATTTATAAAAGAAACAAAAAATATGTAATTAATGTAGGTGCACTAATAAAAAATAAAAATATGTGTAATCATTGATTACACATCAACCAAAAATAAAAATTTATGATATAATTAATATGATCATTTAATAGCTATCATTATTTAGTTTAAGATTTATTTAATTTTTATTTTATTTTCAAATTTTTTAATTTACACGTTTTTTTTGTATTTTGTTAGTTTTGAAAAAGTAAATATTGCTATGACTTGAAAATCTGATTCTATTGTCATTATTAGTAATAATCTAATTCTATATTATTATTTATTAAAATTACTCTAATAATTTTGTCATCGTGTTTTAGGGAGCTATAGCCGATAAACATCAAAATATTTTGAAACAACAAATTATATATATATAATTTTGCTTTCGAGTCTTAGATATAGAAAAAAAATCTTTGATAGAGAATGTTTTTCTCGAACAAATTTTACATGATATGAATCAAATTAATTGAATTCTAATGTAAATATCAAACACTCAATTTAAAAAAAAAAACACTCAAGTTCATCAAACCATTATAATATTGGTTCACCTACCTCTCTCATTAGAGATCTTCAACAAGAATTATGCACCACCTTCTATTCAACTCAAAAATGCCCAAGTGGTGCAATAAACTTTGGCTGAAGCTCCATAAAGCAACTCAATACTTTTTCCTGAATTGCACAAGTGGTTTGGGTAAATATATGAGTGACACCTCAATACAATCCACCAAATTAGTGGGGGGATGTTGTAAATAATGCATGCCTAAGTAAGTGAGGCACTATCATGATATATTTTGGCTTACACAACGCAAGGGTGCAATTAGTTATTGTCAATTCCCAATAAGGACTATGGTGGGATAGTAAAATATGTTTTTAATAAGAAATTTTGAATTCGACTTTTGAGTATGAAATTGAATATATGTGAAAATTCATATCGTATCAAACACAAATTGAAGCGCTTATGTAAATATACCAATTTGAAGAAATATATCTTTTAGAGAAGTTCTCTCATTTGCAATTATCTTAAGGAAAAAAATAAATAGTGACAGACTACTAATAAACAGAAATGAAACAGACTCACTAACTCTATCAAAAAAATTTTAAAATAATTAAATTGTAGATTCTAATTTTGCCCAAACATAGTTGAGAATGTCGAGCAAATAGTTTCCCCAACTTCACAATATTTCATGTACAAATACAAAATGGACTCACCTACTCCACTAAAACATTGTCTATATAATCACTCTTTAGAACATTGGCTTAAGCATCCCAAATCCAATTCAGTGTAGAAGAGATCATCATTAAATTCTCTCCAATACAAGGCTTTCTCCCAAATGCAAAAAGTTTCAGCATTTTGTTTCCTCCTATGCATGGTACTGGTCATTTCACCCCATGCAGAAGCTGCAATCTCATGCAACACAGTGTACTCTAAGCTAATGCCCTGCCTCAGCTACCTCATGGGAGGTAACAACCAGGCTGCGGTGCCAGCTGGCTGCTGCAGCGGGATTCAGTCCCTCTACACAGCAGCCAGCACCACCACGGATAGACAGGGGGTATGTTCCTGCCTGAAATCAGGGGCAGCAAGTCTTGGCAGCAATATTGATAGTAACAAGGCAGCTACACTTCTTAGCAAATGCGGTGTCACTGTTCCTTACAAGATTAGCCCAAACATTGACTGCTCTAAAATCCAGTAAATTTATGTAATATGTGCTCTCTATTATCTAGACTTGAAGAGCACTAGCTACTTTGCGTTTATGATTGAATAATTTGGTTCAAGTGTCACAACGTATGTATTGGAGTTTTATGTATTTGGTGAATATATATATATGGTGACAGATCTGCGTTCTTTATGTCACTATATCATATGTTAATTTCTAGTCCTAAATTAAAATCTGACGATTGATCAATTATTTACTTCTTCAACCTCAAGTAGAAACTACTACTTGCTTGCTATATCTTAAATGCATCAAAGAATAAGAGAAGATTAAAATGATAGAACATGTGAGAATTAATTGATTATTGGAATGGAGAGATAGAAGCGACATCACTGGACAGTAAATTAAATATCGAAGCAAATACGTTTTTATATACACTACATCAAAAACGATTACCGGCAATAGCTTAACTTCCGCTATATAGGCGGTTACTAGTGACAAGTACATTTTAACACTTTTTATAAATGTCCTAGAACTTATAGCGATATTGAATTCAATGACAATTAATTAACTAATATTAGTCTATTAATGTGCATATTTATTGTTGTTTTTGTTGTAGTGTTACAAGACCAATCAATTCATCATGAACAACTATTCATCGTCTTCTCCAACTTCCAACATTAATGTTGGGAGGAAACGAGACCAAAATAGTCCTTTCTGATGTGGAAGTTCAGACTATGCTGCAACCACAGAGCATACTC